>CM061142.1:483246596-483285372 GCA_030789695.1 Scilla litardierei
TCTGAAGCTCCGTATAAAATCTGTTCAACACCTAAGAGAGCACCTAAGAGATGTACGATTGGATTCAAAATAGATCATATCTAATCCAAGTAAACAGTTTATGTACAAAACAAAATGAATAATAAGAATACATGCCAAATGGTAATTTATGGAACAAAGTGTAAAATGTAATGAGAGTGTCAAGTTATGAACAATTAAGGCATTTAAAAGACATGTATATTAACATTAAGGCAACAGCGACATACACATAATACATGGTTGGAGGTAAAGAAGTATCTCACTAGTAAGCATTCAGAATATTAAACATTAATATGATTATCAAAGCCAAGGATTAAGGTTTCGGTCGCTTTGGATCGGTCTCGGAGGGGACCAATCCGAAACCATCCCTCGTTTCTTGGTATCGGCCGAAACCGACGAGTTTTGGCCCATTTCGGTCGGTACTAGCCGAAACTGGTCGGTTTCGTCCGATACCAACGAGCTACAGCAAAAGAAGAAAAAGAAGAAGAGCCAAATAAAGTAGAATAAGAGGAAGAGGAAGAGGAAAGTGGGTTTCGGATCATTCAAAAAATGAAGTGGACGAAGAAGCCGGAGAAAAGAGATAAGAGGACTTACCTGGCCGTCCGTCCATCGTCGCCATCCCATCGTCAGCTCACCGCCCTCCCGCCACCTTCGGAAACCGTGTTGGGGAGAAAGAATGAGATGGCCATGGGGATGATGGCCGCTGAAGGGGGTTAAATATTTTGAAATGGCAAACTTGAAAATAAGTGGTATGTGTGCAGAGTAAAACGGTGGTGAGCAAAGCAACTCTCCACACTTCAGTTCTTTTGTATGGAAAACTTGTAAATAAGTTGTATGTGCATAGAGTAAAATGGTGGTGCATAGAGTAAAACAGTCAGTGCGCAGCAATTATATATTTTGTGGCAAATCGGTAAATAAGTGGTATGTGAGCAAAGCAAAACGGTGGGTGCACAAATCAACTCCCAGTGGTTTTTTTACAAATTTGTAAATAAGTGTTATGTGCACAAGGTAAATCGGTGGCTGCGCAGCTTTGATACCCTGATTTTAGGGTGTATTGTTTTTTATTTCGAACTGACATTTTCCACATTATCAGTGGGGTGATGAGGGTGTCTTGGATAGACCCAATCCAACAGATCGGAATCCTATATTCCATTTATCACATGAATTGGGACAATCCAGAGGGTTGGTTTATTTGGTTTCACATTTTTAACAACAAATCTTTAATGTTATATTGAGAGAAGTGTGTCAATAATTGTATTAAAAGGAAGGTCTTGACCACTTTTTTATCCAAAACATTTCTTTTGGTTACAAAGCAGTGTGAAATGTGTTATAAATTTACTAGTCATTCCCCGTACCTATAGCGCACGGTATATTTAATGGCTGAGTTTTCCCCCCCCCCACAAATGTCAAGTTCCCCCAAATTTCAAGTTTTCCACCAAAATTTAAGTCCCTCCAAAATTGTCATTGCCACCTAGGACAAACTTGCCATGTAGGACAAAGTTTTGTCCTAGTAGGATACGATTCAAAATCTTCATCCTTTATAGAATACATCTTGCTCGCATATAGAACGAAGCAATAGTTAGCCTTTAATTCAACTTTTTGGAAATGAATAATTTTCTTCCATTCGGATCAGTTGTAAAAAGCTTTACAACTCCCTGCGAAAACTCCACTATATCATATGTATACTAGTGAAAATTTCACTTCAACCAAAAAGCAACGGTAAATAAACCTGTCCAAACAAGCTTAGGGAATAAATATATTCATTTATTTAATATTTAGTATTTGAGTACCAAACTTTAGGTATTTAGTATTTGATAAATATGAACTCAAATTTAGTTTATCTATTTAGTATTTAGTATTTAGTATTTGATAGTATATGATTAATATTTTAGTTTTTAAGTATTTAATAGTATTAGATATGTTTAGATTTAAGAATTTCCAAAACGATCATTGTGTATATATACATATTTAAAGTATCTCCGAAATCGAAACCGATACCCGAAACGAAACTGTCGAAACTAGCGATACGGACGAAACTGAAACTTGTTGCCGATACCACCAAAACGGACCACACTGATACCGACACCGATACCGATACCTAAATTTTGGAAAGACCGAAACCGAGACGTAAAACCTTGCTACAAATAATAGATTCTAAGGAAATGAAAGATTAACCAACTCTATTAACTCTTTCCTCCAAATATTTAATCTCAGAATTATGAACACAATTATTTTAAACCACTAAATCCCAATAAACATGTCCAAGATTTGGTTCATAGCCCACATAACGTGTTTGGTACAATTGATAACTTAAAGAGCGTAAGTGTCCACTTATACATAACATCTTGGGGGGTTTACAAGAAGTCTTCCATTAGTCTTTGCCTGGAATACAAGTTTGACAATACCTTTTATGCAAGTTTATTTTAAGGAACCATTAGCACCTTCCATCTAATCCAACATATCATTAAGATGAGATACGAGAAATCTTTACGTGAATACAATCTTTAATGGCATGATTAACAATTCACATCATCCAATAGCAATCTTCGTTTGGCATTAACAAAGAAAGAACGACACATGGACTTAAGATGGTATCCAATATACCGCTTTCTTAATAGATCCTAAATTTAACGGTTTAGCTCTTCCTAAGGATTCATCCGTTAACATGAAAGATTTAGGAGTTACAATTTCAGGACAATCTATCGTATTTTGAACATCCCTCGTAGGTGGCAACTTAATTGGTAATTTTTTAGGAGTGACCTATTTGAATTGCGATAATAACTTATTGATCTCAATGGGAATACAATTAATAAATTAGACAATGTGACTTTTCCTAGACAACTCAGGCTACCATTACATTAGATTCTTACCTTTATTTTCTGACTCACGAGTAGTCAAAATATTGAATATTACTTTAAATGCTTGTGAGTATGTTTTAGTTTTTGAGACCCTATCATGGGCTGAAGGTATACTGAAATTTACTTAATCGTGTAACCGTCACACTTGAATACATAAGTGTTCTCCTGTTCATAATGTATTACATCTTATATCATACAACCACGGACGACCAAGTTGAAACATGTGCAACGTTTACTGGAAGAACGTCACACCATATATTGTCTACATAATTACTCATTTGAATAGGAACCCGACATCGTTTAGAAATCGACAAAGAAGACTTATCACCCATGCTTGCCTATTTGGTTCGGAGAGTGATTTTGACTTGAGGTTCGGCTTAGAAACTGCTACTTTTGACACAACGTTCGTCGAACCTCCCCTATCTATGACCACTTTACCAATGTGATTCCCACAGTTGTCACGGGTTCAAAAAATGCTGGTCACTTTCCGAACATCTTGACCATCAGATGGTATTGTGTGTGTAAAGAGTATTATTGGGTGTGTGTGTAAAGAAAAGACTAGGGATGATATAAATATGAAGGTTAGCCCTCATTTGAGGCTAATCACTATTTTCCCAAAAGACTACATGGTATCAGAGCCCTAAAAAAAACCAAAACCAAAACCCTAAACCCACCCGCGCCTCCACCACCTGCGCCTCCACCCGCGCCCTGCGCCAGCCACCCGCACCTCCACCCGCGCATCCACCGCCTCCACCCGCGCCTGTGCCAGCCACCCGCATCAACCGCCTGCGCCAGCCTCGCCCGCGCGCGTCGCCTGCGCGCGCCGCCGCCTGCGCGTGCGCCCTCTGCTGCCGCCACTTGATCACTCCTTATTTTACACCTTTTTCCCGCATGTTTGCATGCCATTTAGATCGCCCAAATCATGTTTTTCACGAAATATCGACGATATTGCGATGCTTTTCACGATTTGTTGTTTTTGTCGCATTTCAGGTGATTTGACGCGATTTGGAGTGATCTCGAGATGCGCTTACTCCAGACGGTCACCGACGACCTCCCCGGGGGGTATTTTGCTGTTGGAGAGGAGCGGAAGAAGAACGGACGTCGCAGGAGCGACGAGGAGGCCAAAACAAGCAGTTTGGGCATGTTTTGTGTCCCACTCGGCCGAGTGAAGGAGTCACTCGGCCGACCAGCGAGACACTGCTCGGCCGACCAGTTCAGACACGATTCATACGTGCACTCGGCCGAGCGACGGAGACCACATCGGCCGAGTGACGAGACCCCGTCCGCCCGAGTGGCGCCCAGACGAAGCCCTTCAAAAATCGCCATGTTACTGTTTTTCGGCTGCCTGAGCTTCAGAAGACCCACTCGGCCGAGTGGATAATCCCGACCGCCCGAGTACCATGAAGCCATCGGCCGAGTGACGACAACTCACTCGGCCGAGCCGCCCCCGAAGTTAAGACCCCTGAAGATCGATACTTACTGGAAAATTACAGGGTTTTCACTCGGCCGAGCGACTTTTGTCACTCGGCCGAGTGCGACGCGCTGCCTGTAGCGAAAATTGCGGAAAACAGGCTGCACAGGGGTATTTTGGTCACAGTTTTTGGACGATTTTGGGGGCTATTTAACCCCTGTTTTTACCCTAGTTTTGGGAGCCTCTCTCTTAGATTTTTTGCAGTTTTTTTAGATTAGCTTTTTAGTTTTATTCTTGAGATTGGAGAGGAGACAAAATTGGATTTTTGTTGGATTAATTGAAGAACTCCATTGGTTTGCTTTTCTCTTCTCTAAAAATTCTATTTTTATTGCATATCTCAATATTGTGATGAATTCTATTGCTTATTTCATTGATTATTTTTGTGATCTTGCTATGAATTGTGAGTAGTCGCCACGTCTTAGGGCCCTATTTCATGATTGTGATGAATTGGTAGGAATTTCGTTAGAATTGCTATTAGGGATTAGATTGGGATCAATTTACTACGGATGGCTAGGAATTCACATCGATTGGGATTTGCAAGAGATTGGATCCCAATTCGATAGGAAACCCTAGAAATCCGAATTGGGTTGGAAACGAATTTCCGTAGTATCGGTTTGCCAGAGATTGGACCGATACTAGGGTTTCCGGTTCCAAATCCGCGCCAATACCCGTTTGCAAGAGATTGGACGGGTAGGAACTATCCCAAACTAGGTCGTGGACCAAGTTTGCAAGAGATTGGGCTCGGTGCGCGATTGAACGATGATGTTGATCCTAATGCTAGCTTCCCTAGGCTAGGGTTTGCAAGAGATTGGACCCGAGCCTAGGATAGCTATAGACCGGCAACAGCGCGAGAGCGTGAGCTTGGTTCTACATTCAGTTGCAACTAGTTCATCCAAAATCTTATTCTAGCAACTTTGATACCAATGAACCACTTTTACGAAATACGGTGAGTAGCGGGAATTTCCCATTCCCTAGACGTTCTTTATTTGATTTGATATTTCCGTACTTTGTCTGACGATTGTGACAGGATCGCCAAAGGCAAATTTCTCTCTTCTTAAATAGCCAGGTTGATTGGAACAAGCACGGTCATTCGTCCTCCCTGTGTTCGATAACCCGCTCGCTGCTACACCGTGCACTTGCGGTAAAACTACAACCGTTCTTTTGGGTTACGTCCCGGAGCGATCAAGTTTTTGGCGCCGTTGCCAGGGAGGGCATTTCGACGGTGTTCGTCATCGACCACCCGGTTACTTCTTCTTTCTCTCTTTCTTTACTTTCTTCTATTTGCATATTCTCCCTGTATTTTGCATAAGGTCTTTACAGGAAGAATGGAGGATGCAATGTCAACAATAGAACTCAGTCAGGAAGACTATGACTCCTTCACAGACCTCCTTAAGGAGCTTGTCGATGAGGTCCACGCTACCGGAGCTTTTGCTATCGACGTCAAGGACCCTGACGAGCAACTGTTTGCTAGTTTTGTGATGGACCAAGTCTCCCCGGAAGGGACTACATCGGCCGAGTGACGAGACCCCGTCCGCCCGAGTGGCGCCCAGACGAAGCCCTTCAAAAATCGCCATGTTACTGTTTTTCGGCTGCCTGAGCTTCAGAAGACCCACTCGGCCGAGTGGATAATCCCGACCGCCCGAGTACCATGAAGCCATCGGCCGAGTGACGACAACTCACTCGGCCGAGCCGCCCCCGAAGTTAAGACCCCTGAAGATCGATACTTACTGGAAAATTACAGGGTTTTCACTCGGCCGAGCGACTTTTGTCACTCGGCCGAGTGCGACGCGCTGCCTGTAGCGAAAATTGCGGAAAACAGGCTGCGCAGGGGTATTTTGGTCACAGTTTTTGGACGATTTTGGGGGCTATTTAACCCCTGTTTTTACCCTAGTTTTGGGAGCCTCTCTCTTAGATTTTTTGCAGTTTTTTTAGATTAGCTTTTTAGTTTTATTCTTGAGATTGGAGAGGAGACAAAATTGGATTTTTGTTGGATTAATTGAAGAACTCCATTGGTTTGCTTTTCTCTTCTCTAAAAATTCTATTTTTATTGCATATCTCAATATTGTGATGAATTCTATTGCTTATTTCATTGATTATTTTTGTGATCTTGCTATGAATTGTGAGTAGTCGCCACGTCTTAGGGCCCTATTTCATGATTGTGATGAATTGGTAGGAATTTCGTTAGAATTGCTATTAGGGATTAGATTGGGATCAATTTACTACGGATGGCTAGGAATTCACATCGATTGGGATTTGCAAGAGATTGGATCCCAATTCGATAGGAAACCCTAGAAATCCGAATTGGGTTGGAAACGAATTTCCGTAGTATCGGTTTGCCAGAGATTGGACCGATACTAGGGTTTCCGGTTCCAAATCCGCGCCAATACCCGTTTGCAAGAGATTGGACGGGTAGGAACTATCCCAAACTAGGTCGTGGACCAAGTTTGCAAGAGATTGGGCTCGGTGCGCGATTGAACGATGATGTTGATCCTAATGCTAGCTTCCCTAGGCTAGGGTTTGCAAGAGATTGGACCCGAGCCTAGGATAGCTATAGACCGGCAACAGCGCGAGAGCGTGAGCTTGGTTCTACATTCAGTTGCAACTAGTTCATCCAAAATCTTATTCTAGCAACTTTGATACCAATGAACCACTTTTACGAAATACGGTGAGTAGCGGGAATTTCCCATTCCCTAGACGTTCTTTATTTGATTTGATATTTCCGTACTTTGTCTGACGATTGTGACAGGATCGCCAAAGGCAAATTTCTCTCTTCTTAAATAGCCAGGTTGATTGGAACAAGCACGGTCATTCGTCCTCCCTGTGTTCGATAACCCGCTCGCTGCTACACCGTGCACTTGCGGTAAAACTACAACCGTTCTTTTGGGTTACGTCCCGGAGCGATCAAGTTTTTGGCGCCGTTGCCAGGGAGGGCATTTCGACGGTGTTCGTCATCGACCACCCGGTTACTTCTTCTTTCTCTCTTTCTTTACTTTCTTCTATTTGCATATTCTCCCTGTATTTTGCATAAGGTCTTTACAGGAAGAATGGAGGATGCAATGTCAACAATAGAACTCAGTCAGGAAGACTATGACTCCTTCACAGACCTCCTTAAGGAGCTTGTCGATGAGGTCCACGCTACCGGAGCTTTTGCTATCGACGTCAAGGACCCTGACGAGCAACTGTTTGCTAGTTTTGTGATGGACCAAGTCTCCCCGGAAGGGACTACATCGGCCGAGTGACGAGACCCCGTCCGCCCGAGTGGCGCCCAGACGAAGCCCTTCAAAAATCGCCATGTTACTGTTTTTCGGCTGCCTGAGCTTCAGAAGACCCACTCGGCCGAGTGGATAATCCCGACCGCCCGAGTACCATGAAGCCATCGGCCGAGTGACGACAACTCACTCGGCCGAGCCGCCCCCGAAGTTAAGACCCCTGAAGATCGATACTTACTGGAAAATTACAGGGTTTTCACTCGGTCGAGCGACTTTTGTCACTCGGCCGAGTGCAACGCGCTGCCTGTAGCGAAAATTGCGGAAAACAGGCTGCACAGGGGTATTTTGGTCACAGTTTTTGGACGATTTTGGGGGCTATTTAACCCCTGTTTTTACCCTAGTTTTGGGAGCCTCTCTCTTAGATTTTTTGCAGTTTTTTTAGATTAGCTTTTTAGTTTTATTCTTGAGATTGGAGAGGAGACAAAATTGGATTTTTGTTGGATTAATTGAAGAACTCCATTGGTTTGCTTTTCTCTTCTCTAAAAATTCTATTTTTATTGCATATCTCAATATTGTGATGAATTCTATTGCTTATTTCATTGATTATTTTTGTGATCTTGCTATGAATTGTGAGTAGTCGCCACGTCTTAGGGCCCTATTTCATGATTGTGATGAATTGGTAGGAATTTCGTTAGAATTGCTATTAGGGATTAGATTGGGATCAATTTACTACGGATGGCTAGGAATTCACATCGATTGGGATTTGCAAGAGATTGGATCCCAATTCGATAGGAAACCCTAGAAATCCGAATTGGGTTGGAAACGAATTTCCGTAGTATCGGTTTGCCAGAGATTGGACCGATACTAGGGTTTCCGGTTCCAAATCCGCGCCAATACCCGTTTGCAAGAGATTGGACGGGTAGGAACTATCCCAAACTAGGTCGTGGACCAAGTTTGCAAGAGATTGGGCTCGGTGCGCGATTGAACGATGATGTTGATCCTAATGCTAGCTTCCCTAGGCTAGGGTTTGCAAGAGATTGGACCCGAGCCTAGGATAGCTATAGACCGGCAACAGCGCGAGAGCGTGAGCTTGGTTCTACATTCAGTTGCAACTAGTTCATCCAAAATCTTATTCTAGCAACTTTGATACCAATGAACCACTTTTACGAAATACGGTGAGTAGCGGGAATTTCCCATTCCCTAGACGTTCTTTATTTGATTTGATATTTCCGTACTTTGTCTGACGATTGTGACAGGATCGCCAAAGGCAAATTTCTCTCTTCTTAAATAGCCAGGTTGATTGGAACAAGCACGGTCATTCGTCCTCCCTGTGTTCGATAACCCGCTCGCTGCTACACCGTGCACTTGCGGTAAAACTACAACCGTTCTTTTGGGTTACGTCCCGGAGCGATCAAGTTTTTGGCGCCGTTGCCAGGGAGGGCATTTCGACGGTGTTCGTCATCGACCACCCGGTTACTTCTTCTTTCTCTCTTTCTTTACTTTCTTCTATTTGCATATTCTCCCTGTATTTTGCATAAGGTCTTTACAGGAAGAATGGAGGATGCAATGTCAACAATAGAACTCAGTCAGGAAGACTATGACTCCTTCACAGACCTCCTTAAGGAGCTTGTCGATGAGGTCCACGCTACCGGAGCTTTTGCTATCGACGTCAAGGACCCTGACGAGCAACTGTTTGCTAGTTTTGTGATGGACCAAGTCTCCCCGGAAGGGACTATCGGAGGCAACGTCAGAGTTGATGTGGTGGACGACAAGCTATATTTCGAAGACGGTAGAACAAGTGTCGAGGATCACTATACTCCGGGAGGATCTTCAGAGCAAGCCATCGTTCAGGGAGTTACACCCCCTGACACTTACCCTTGCTTCTACGAGTCGTCTGATGTGTTTCTTGATTCCAGGAACGAACCGGAGCCGAGTGAAAGCTCTGATGACGCTAGCACAGAATCGGAGCGCGCCTATTACGATGCATTGTCCTCACTAAGTAGTGAGTCTGACCCTTCACAAGAGAGCGCGCCACCAGAGCACGAGCTAGACCCGGCTGACAAGGAAGAAACCAAACTCATGCGAGCTGATGAAGTAGAGGGAGCGGCGCCTCTTCAGGTAGAACTTAAACAATTACCTCCGAATCTAAGGTACGCCTTTTTGGGTAACAAATTAACTTTTCCGGTGATAGTAAACTCCCATCTCGCGCCAGACCAACTTGAAAAACTCCTAGACGTTCTTAGGAGCCACAAAGATGTCCTTGGCTACACTATCTCCGATCTAAAAGGGATAAGCCCTAGGCTTTGCACGCATAGGATCCATTTGGAGGATACCGACGCCACCTCCATAGAGCCTCAAAGGCGGTTAAACCCTAATATGAAGGAGGTGGTTAAAAAGGAAATCCTAAAATTGCTCGACGCCGGTATAATTTATCCTATCTCAGACAGTATATGGGTTAGCCCCGTTCACGTCGTCCCCAAGAAAGGGGGGATGACTGTCATAAAAAATGAAAAAGGCGAGCCCATATCTACGCGCACTGTCACGGGATGGCGAATGTGCATTGACTATAGGAAACTCAATAAAGCCACCCGAAAGGACCATTACCCATTGCCCTTCATTGATCAAATGCTTGAACGCCTTGCAAAACATAAATACTTTTGCTATCTAGATGGATATTCGGGATTCTTCCAAATCCCTTTGCACGAAGATGACCAAGAGAAGACAACTTTCACTTGTCCCTATGGCACCTATGCCTACCGTAGGATGCCGTTTGGCCTTTGTAATGCTCCCGCCACCTTTCAGAGGTGTATGACATCCATATTTTCCGATTACATTGAAAATATTATGGAAGTTTTTATGGATGACTTCTCGGTTTATGGAAGTGAGTTTGACTCTTGCTTGGAAAATCTTACTAAAGTCCTAAAAATGTGCCAACAAAACAATCTCACTCTCAATTGGGAGAAGTGTCACTTCATGGTCACAGAAGGTATAGTTCTCGGACATCTTGTCTCTTCGAGAGGAATTGAGGTAGATAAAGCAAAGATTGAGGTAATCGAGAAACTTCCTCCTCCTATTAATGTCAAGGGCATTAGAGGCTTTCTTGGTCACGCGGGGTTTTACCGCCGTTTCATCAAGGATTTCGCCTCGATTGCCCGACCGCTTACTTCTTTGCTCGCTAAAGATATTCCTTTTGTTTTTTCAGGAGAATGCTTGCAAGCCTTCAACACCTTGAAGGAAGCACTAGTCTCCGCGCCCATCATACAACCACCGGATTGGAGCCTTCCTTTTGAGCTAATGTGTGATGCTAGCGACCAAGCCATTGGAGCGGTGTTGGGACAAAGAAAAGATAAGAAGCTTCATGCGATATACTATGCGAGCAAGACATTGGATGACGCGCAGAAAAACTACACAACTACCGAAAATGAGCTCCTAGCGGTCGTCTATTCCATAGAGAAGTTTCGCTCCTACCTCCTCGGTTCCAAGGTGATTGTCCACACCGACCATGCGGCATTGAAGTACCTTTTAAACAAGAAGGAGGCCAAACCTCGGTTGATTAGGTGGATACTCTTGTTGCAAGAATTCGACTTAGAGATCAGAGATAAGAAGGGTACGGACAATGTCGTGGCGGATCATTTATCTAGGCTCATTCGCGACAAGGAGGATGAGAGTTTGCCTATCGACGACACATTTGTGGATGAGAGGCTATATGCCATAAGGATCGGTGAAGTACCTTGGTACGCGGACTTCGTCAACTACTTGGCTTGTGGAATTAAACCGCATGGGATGCCCACACATCAAAAGAGGAGATTTCTGCATGAGGTCCGTAGCTATTTTTGGGAAGATCCATACCTTTTCAAGATATGCAAGGATGGCGTCATTCGGAGGTGTGTTTCTAAAGAGGAGGCGACATCCATCATTTTGCATTGCCACGGTCTACCATGCGGTGGACATCATGCCGTCTCTAAAACTACCGCTAAGATTTTGCAGAGCGGGTTCTTTTGGCCGACAATGTTTAAAGACACCCACGACTTTGTAAAGGGGTGCGATAGATGCCAACGGACCGGGAATATCTCCAAGCGCAATGAGATGCCAATGAGGCCCATCCAAGAAATTGAGCTTTTTGATTGTTGGGGAGTAGACTTCATGGGACCATTTCCGTCGAGCAATGGCAACAAATACATCCTATTGGCCGTCGACTATGTCTCCAAATGGGTGGAAGCAATCGCCACCCCTACTAATGATGCAAGGGTCGTCTCCAAGTTCTTCAAGCAAAACATCTTCCCGCGCTTCGGAGTGCCTCGTACCTTGATAAGCGACGGGGGGAGCCACTCATAGAGAACAAGTTTGAAGCCATGCTAAAGAAGTACGGGGTAAATCATAGAGTCGGCATGGCATATCACCCCCAGACAAGCGGCCAAGTGGAAGTCTCAAATAGATAAATTAAGCAAATTCTCGAAAAGACGGTGGATCGATCTAGAAAGGATTGGTCAATGAAGCTAAACGATGCTCTATGGGCATATCGCACGGCCTTTCGCACTCCCATAGGCACCACACCGTTCCGACTCGTTTATGGGAAAGCTTGCCACTTACCGGTAGAGTTGGAGCACCGCGCATATTGGGCCATCAAAACCTTTAATTACGATTACAAGAGTGCGGCGGTGAGGCGACTCTTGGACATCAACGAGCTTGATGAGATAAGAAGAGACGCCTACGAAAGCTCAAAAATTTACAAAGAAAGGACCAAGATTCTCCACGATGCCCGTATAACCGTCACGGACTTCAAAGTAGGAGACAAGGTCTTGCTCTATAATTCCCGGCTCCGACTATTTCCCGGTAAGTTGAGGTCACGTTGGTCCGGACCTTTCACCATCAAGCACATACAACCGGGAGGAGCTTTCGAGTTGGAAAGCAAGGACGGTTCCACATTCAAAGTAAATGGTCAGAGACTCAAACACTATTCCGAGGGAGTCCCGACGGGCGAAACCAATAGAATATATTTGCTTAGTGGACGGCCGGATGATCTATCATACCTCCTTGATGAGGTAATTGAGGAGGCGATCCCCCACTCGATTGGCGCTCTTTTCGATGAGGATTTCGAGGAAGGCCCGGATTTAGGCCAAGATGAGAAGATAGATGATTCCCCCGACCTCTCCGCTGAAAATGATGAAGGCGACGCTGATGTCGCAAGGATTCGAGAGCTCTGCAAGCTCTCGAAACAAAAGTCTCCGAAGAAAGCTCCGCCGCTACGAAAATCGGCGTCACCGGTGAAGCCGTTGACCGGAGCAAACGCTAGCTTGGGGGAGCCTCCCCCCAACACTATTCGAGACGAGAGACCACCGCGGGAGAACACGCCACCGCAACTTCCGAATCCAAGCGTTCTCCCCGGAAAGTTTGATGGGTGCATCTCATATGCACCGAACATCCCGCATTAATTGAAAAATCATAGGGGGTCGAGCTCACGACCTTAAACGAGCGCTTGTCGGGAGGCAACCCGACGGTTATTGCTTTATTTTTACTTTTTCTTTATTTTTGTTTTAGAAATTTTTAGTGTTTTGAGTCGTTCGCCCAAAAATTTTGTGATAACGGGTCCTATTTTTCTTGACAGGAGAGGAGATAGGTAAATCCATAATGAGGAGGATGAACGAGACGACGAGGAGCGCCCCAGGAAGACGCTCGATGCTTAGGAGTAAGATGAAATCGACTGGGGGAAGAAAGACGGAGTTTAGAGCCCAAACGAAGACAAACAGCAGAACACAAGGCTCACTCGGTCGAGTATACTAGTCACTCGGCCGAGTACACAAGTTCGTCCGGCCGAGCCGCTCACGAACGAGGGAAGTCTGCTGTACCCAACTCTCTGTTTATTTTCCTGATTTCAGTATAAATGCTACTCGGCCGAGTATATATTTTCACTCGGCCGAGTAAAACGGATACGCTCCTAGGGCGAGTCTTGCCGAGTAGCTTGAGTCACTCGGCCGAATGGACTTACTCCACTCGGCCGAGGCTGGCAAAGCCACTCGGCCGAAGCGATAGCGGGGAGGAAATGTCCATTGATCTCGCTCGGCCGAGTGACCTATTCACTCGGCCGAGTCGTAACTTTCACTATATAAGTGGCCGAGGGGGGGCACGTTTTTCGAAACGCAAAAACCCAAATCGCGCCCGGCCCTTCAGCTCCCCTCGCCCGCTCGCCTCGCTCGCGCCCCCACTCGCCCGCCCGACCGTCGCCGCGCCGCCGCTCGGCCAGCCACCGCCGGCCGAGCAACCGCCGCGCCTCGCCCGAGTCGCCGCCGGCGGCCGCCGCTCCGACCACCTCCGGAATCGCTTATTTCGCCTTTTTCTTTTCTTTTTGTGTATTTTTCGAGGATCCATGTGTTAAACGACCCCCAAACCCAAATTGATTTCTATATCTATCTATTATACCCCTAATGCCCCATACATTTTGAATATTACTCGCTGATATCTCCATTTCATGCGCAGGTTGTTTTTGGGAGCTTAGGGGAGCCCCGGGGAGCTTCTAGGGACTGATTCGGGCTTCGCGGAGGCGCTGACTTCACACGCTTCCATTATCTTGCACTCGCGGCGTGTCTGGGTATACTCCTTCCATTCTTTTGCACACGCCGCACTTTTTACACTTTTCGGCGCGCGCTCGGGGCCGATATGCCGCCCCGGACACGGCCGCGGTCGAAGAGAGCTTCCGCCAAGCGGAAGCGGTCGGATGATGCCGGCCCCTCCCACGAGTTGGAGGACTCTCCTCCACCTTCTCCCACACACCCCATACACCCCGCACAGCCTGCAGCGCCCACACAGCCCGCACAGCCCGCACAGCCACTCCCCGCCGCTCCACAGCCACCACCTCCGGCTCCACTGGTCGGGCCGCTCGGGATTACGTTCCGAGACGACGCACACCGCGCCGTCTTCGAGCGTATCTCCCAGCGCTCGATCGTACCCTCCAGGTTTGCACACCTTGCCGACCTAGGACGCCTGGGGGTACTAGAGGGGATGCTCACGTTGTACGACAACGTGGGCTGGCGAGATTTCTTCCAGGTGTCGGCGGACACGTTTACCCGCCCGACACTTGAGATTCTTAGTTCGATCGCCCGGACCGACGAGGGATGCTCGTTTCGGTTCATGGACCGGGAGTGCCAGGTCACTCTCGATATGATGAGAGCATTTTTCTCGTGGCCCGCTGTCCCCGGAGCCGATCGCGGTTACGGCCCCACCCATATCCCCCCACCTTCCTTCGACGCCGGTGCCTTCTGGGCCCGGATTACGGGTCTTCACGCTGTCTTTGACCCTACTAGGGCCAAGGCCTCGGCCATTGTCCATCCCTGCCTCCGTATTGCTCAGCGCCTTATGGCGACGACCTTTTTGGCCAGATATGAGCCGGGCACGATGTCTACGCAGTAGTTCTACATGCTCTACGCGATGACACGTCCCAGAGCCCTATCTAGGGATGGCGATGAGCTGGTCCCCGTCGTCGTGATTGATGTCGCGGCTTGGTTTTTGGACCGCATCATTGTATCGGTGGGCGCTCGCTCACCGATATGCTGCGGCGGCCTGATCACCTTGCTTGCCCTTATGACCGGCGAGGACTTCCCTGACGACTTGCGACGAGTACCGGGCCCCACTTCTTTGTCGATCGATGTTATGGCCCGGATGAAGATGCTTCGTCCGCACGGTGAGCGTCACTGGGTCTGGTTGCACGGCCCTTACGGTGCCGATTACATGATTCTTCCGAGCCCAGCTCGGACTCAGATTGCACCAGCCCACGTTGATTGGCTCCCTGCGATGGATGTTCTCATCCCCGCTGCTTACGTGCTCGAGGCCGAGGAGGCCGAGCAGGCCCACGCTGCCCACGCTGCCCCCGCAGACCCTGTCGCCCCTGCCGAGCCTGCCGCCCCTGTTGACCCTGTGGCCCCTCAGCCTATCCCTGATGTTTCCGCTGCTCCTGACACCTCTGTCCCCACCTCTGTCGGTGTCGGGAGTACCTTAGCTGAGCCCACCTCCACCACTCCCGCGGCTGTCAGCACCCCCACTGGCCCTCTGTTTGCTGAGCATGTTTCTTCTGCCCCACCCGAGCGCCCGCCGACCGTAGTTGAGTGCGGAGAGCCCTCTGTCTCCACTGCTGCCGTATTTTCCGAGAGTGTCGTGGCGTCTGTCCACACTTCTGTGCCACTGACCTCTCCGGCCGCCTCGCTGCCTCTTTTATATTCTTCTTTCGTTGCTGCTGCCTCCACTTCTCACCAGCCGGTGCCCCGGCCTCACACTGAGGCCAGGCCCACATTTGCAAGCGCAGCACCTTTCGTTCCCTTCCCCGCTCAGCCAGTCACGTACGCGACCCGAGTACGCCAGCCACGCCCTGCACAGCCCCGACCGGTGCGTCCCTCTGCACCACCTCCACCCGACACTGTACTTCTGAGCATTCGTGCTTTAGAGGGGGCGATGAGTGGCCTCAGAGGCGACCTTAGGAATCTGTCCTCCACCGTCTCTGCGCTGGCTGGCCGCTTTGACCTGATCCCCCAGATTCACTACTGTCTTACCCAGGTCCTGGAGCGTCTCCCCCGCGTACCACCACCCACCCAGCAGGTTCCCACCCACACTTCCACGCACACTCAGCCTGCTACCACTTACACACCCACACCCGCTCAGCGGCCTGTCCAGCCACCACCACCACTTCCGCCTCAGGACCGAGACGGCGCAGCACCACCTTCTTAGGCACCCTTGATGCCATCGATTATTTCTGCCGTTGTGCTGCCCGTTTCTGCTGGGTCCTGTTGCAGTTTTGTCCACCCCCCCTCCCCTCACTTATTTTGGGTTTCTCATTCAGATCGTATCCTTATATATCTTTTTTGGGAGAGAGGGAGAGTTTTTGGTGACACACTTATATATCTGTATCACTCCTATCTGTGCATGCATCATGTCCGCATCATATTTTCATTTCTTTATTTTTCATTTTATTTTCATCTTTTTTTTCATCATGCATGCATCCTCACTTTACTTGTCTCTCGGTGTGCCCCACTATGCACATTGAGGACACCGTGCCATTTAGCTTGGGGGAGTGAGTTCTCACGTTCTTTTTCGATTTGCCACCTTTATTTCTAGTTTTTCACGCCATTTTTCGCTTTTGCACTTATTTTTCATCATTTTTCTTTTATTTTGCCATGCATCACGTTTTTCTTATTTTTCTGTGTGCCGCATTGTAAATAGTTCTATTTTCCCTTCATCCTTATTTCTTTCTTTTTCATCTCATGCTAGAGATGACTTTTCTGTGATGATGATGACGTGGAGTTAGCTTATTCTATATGCATGCTTTATTTGTCATGTCTTAGATTTTATTTCTGATATCATATGCTATGACTTGCCTTGCATCTAGAGATAGTAACCCACACTTTTTCCACATGAATGGATGAAATTTTATTATTAGCTGAGTCTGAATATTCATATGTATGCTATCACAGAAAACACACCAAGATTCACGCATTGAATGCCTATATCTGGAGTACCAATTTCTTTTGCTATATCACTTCTATATGCATGAACTGTACATTTCACTTCAGGATGATTGAATGATGTTAGCTATGATAAATTTGGATTAGTTAGCTTTTTTGTGATCGAAACTGAGTAGATTAGATTACCCTGCTGAAGTTGTCGTGCATGTCTTATAGAGTGAACCGAGAGATATATTCATTTCTTTCTCCACAAATCTTGAACTTCATTTCTCTACTTTTAAAATCATTGGTGAATCTCCCCTTAGCGATTCTATTATATGGCATTTCCCCCGCTATTAATTCCTAGCTCCAAATTTCTTATTCAAAAAAAATAAAAAAAAAGAAAAAAAGAGAAAATATTCCTGTATATCATTATCTCTCTTTGAGTTGGGATCGTTGTGTATATATGCTTTTGCATCAAAAAAAAGAAAAAAGAAAAAAAAAGAAAAGAGGAAAAATCCTCAATAAAAGATCACATCTCACTTTCTTTCTTTCTCTTCTCTTTTCATTGCCTTTGGAGATTTATAGAAATGGGGATGTAAATATTTTTTATGCCACCACGCTTATGGATAAGCTTGGGGGAGGGGATCCATTGATGTGTGAGAGAGTGACTACTTGACGTTACACGACAACCTAGGCTAAGTAATATTCTATACTCGGTGAGATTATTTCTAGCTTTACGAAATCCAGAAATCTAAGCCTAGCAATCATTTCATGAAATCCATACTTTTCTATTCTCTCTATTCTATAGTGTGATACTCTTATACTCCTGATAGAAAGCATTCAATTGAAAAGTGTGTGATCTGTGATTTGTATACCGCTATAAATGATTCAGATGATGCTAATTATAAAATTATTCCTTTTTTCATGATTATATTGTTGTTCGTGGGTTTTCTATTTCTATTTGCACCATTATACTATGATATCAAAATAGAATTCTTTGACATGTGTTTTTCATTCAGTGCATGCTATATGAGTAAGCGGAACCCACGTCCTGAGGAAATGATCTAGCAGCCTACCTCTTCGCTTCTTTCTTTCTTCTTTATTTTTATTTCGTTTTTCACTCTTCTCAGTTTTTCATTCTTCATTTTTCTTCGCCGTTTTCGTTTTCCGAATCCACCAGGTTCGCCTTTTACTTATCTTCCTCGAGGACGAGTAAGAGGCAAGCTTGGGGGATTTTGATCACTCCTTATTTTACACCTTTTTCCCGCATGTTTGCATGCCATTTAGATCGCCCAAATCATGTTTTTCACGATATATCGACGATATTGCGATGCTTTTCACGATTTGTTGTTTTTGTCGCATTTCAGATGATTTGACGCGATTTGGAGTGATCTCGAGATGCGCTTACTCCAGACGGTCACCGACGACCTCCCCGAGGGGTATTTTGCTGTTGGAGAGGAGCGAAAGAAGAACGGACGTCGCAGTAGCGACGAGGATGCCAAAACAAGCAGTTTGGGCATGTTTTGTGTCCCACTCGGCCGAGTGAAGGAGTCACTCGGCCGACCAGCGAGACACTGCTCGGCCGACCAGATCAGACACGATTCATACGTGCACTCGGCCGAGCGACGGAGACCACATCGGCCGAGTGACGAGACCCTGTCCGCCCGAGTGGCGCCCAGACGAAGCCCTTCAAAAATCGCCATGTTACTGTTTTTCGGCTGCCTGAGCTTCAGAAGACCCACTCGGCCGAGTGGATAATCCCGACCGCCCGAGTACCATGAAGCCATCGGCCGAATGACGACAACTCACTCGGCCGAGCCGCCCCCGAAGTTAAGACCCCTGAAGATCGACACTTACTGGAAAATTACAGGGTTTTCACTCGGCCGAGCGACTTTTGTCACTCGGCCGAGTGCGACGCGCTGCCTGTAGCGAAAATTGCGGAAAACAGGCTGCGCAGGGGTATTTTGGTCACAGTTTTTGGACGATTTTGGGGGCTATTTAACCCCTGTTTTTACCCTAGTTTTGGGAGCCTCTCTCTTAGATTTTTTGCAGTTTTTTTAGATTAGCTTTTTAGTTTTATTCTTGAGATTGGAGAGGAGACAAAATTGGATTTTTGTTGGATTAATTGAAGAACTCCATTGGTTTGCTTTTCTCTTCTCTAAAAATTCTATTTTTATTGCATATCTCAATATTGTGATGAATTCTATTGCTTATTTCATTGATTATTTTTGTGATCTTGCTATGAATTGTGAGTAGTCGCCACGTCTTAGGGCCCTATTTCATGATTGTGATGAATTGGTAGGAATTTCGTTAGAATTGCTATTAGAGATTAGATTGGGATCAATTTACTACGGATGGCTAGGAATTCACATCGATTGGGATTTGCAAGAGATTGGATCCCAATTCGATAGGAAACCTTAGAAATCCGAATTGGGTTGGAAACGAATTTCCGTAGTATCGGTTTGCAAGAGATTGGACCGATACTAGGGTTTCCGGTTCCAAATCCGTGCCAATACCCGTTTGCAAGAGATTGGACGGGTAGGAACTATCCCAAACTAGGTCGTGGACCGAGTTTGCAAGAGATTGGGCTCGGTGCGCGATTGAACGATGATGTTGATCCTAATGCTAGCTTCCCTAGGCTAGGGTTTGCAAGGGATTGGACCCGAGCCTAGGATAGCTATAGACCGGCAACAGCGCGAGAGCGTGAGCTTGGTTCTACATTCAGTTGCAACTAGTTCATCCAAAATCTTATTCTAGCAACTTTGATACCAATGAACCACTTTTACGAAATACGGTGAGTAGCGGGAATTTCCCATTCCCTAGACGTTCTTTATTTGATTTGATATTTCCGTACTTTGTCTGACGATTGTGACAGGATCGCCAAAGGCAAATTTCTCTCTTCTTAAATAGCCAGGTTGATTGGAACAAGCACGGTCATTCGTCCTCCCTGTGTTCGATAACCCGCTCGCTGCTACACCGTGCACTTGCGGTAAAACTACAACCGTTCTTTTGGGTTACGTCCCGGAGCGATCACCACTCCACGCCTTGTGATCCCCTCTCTTCCAAGCACTCTTCTAGCCACCACAACACCCTACCTAGCTACAAAAGAAAACCCAAAAAAAAAAAAAACCATAACCCTAGATCTATGGTAGAGTCATGAAAAGGACTCCATAGATTTACGGTTAGGGTATGCCCTAGAAGAGGAAGAAGAGAAGTAGATCTGCGGATCTAAGGAGGAAGAGAGGAGAGATCTGCGGATCTGGAGAGATGGGGGACAATCTTACCTCAGCTGACATGAAGGCCTTCATTGGAGAGATAACGAAGATGTTTGCTTCGAAGGAGTTGGGATCCTCGAGGGGATCGACGCCTTCACGACCCGTGCAGAAGCTGGAGTTCATGCCAAATGATGTGAAATTGGAAGGGACGACGAATTACCTCAGTTGGTCCAGGAGGGTGCTTCTCATCCTGAAGTCGAAGGGGTTAGAAGGCGGCGTTCTGGGTTCATGTAAGGAACCGGTGGATAAGGATGGGGATGAATGGAAAGTCTGGAGCACCACCAACTCACTGGTGGCTGCTTGGTTGATGACATCGATGGTCCCACCCATTGCTGGGATGGTGGAGGCCATAGAGAGTGCTGCGGGGATATGGAGTATGGTGGAGAAGATGTATTCTGGAGCAGGGAATGTGATGCTCATGATGGAGGTTCAGGGCAAGGTCGACACCTTGAAGCAGGGGGAGATGTCTATTCTAGCCTACTCTGCGGAGTTGAAAAGGCTGTGGTCAGAGTTAGACCACTATGACCCTATTGATCTGCCTGATCCTAGGAGTGCTGCGATACACAGGAAGTGGGTGGAGCGTAGGCGTGTGACACATTTTCTGAGGAACCTGAATGGAGACTTTGAGGTCAGGAGGGCGAGTATGTGTCACCTATCCTCCATCCCATCTCTAGAGGAGGCCATAGCTGCAATGGCACAAGAGGAGACTAGACTGAGAGTTATGAAGGATGAGGGTACTCAGGTCACTCGGGCTGCACTGGTTGTACCGGCAGTGGCAGCAGTGAGCGAGGATCGAGAGTGCTACACCTGTGGGGTGAAGGTGCACCTGAGCTTTAACTGCCCACAGAAGGGTAGTGGACGAGGACGTGGCACAGGAGGCAGAGGAGGAAGTCGTTGGGGCCGTGGAGGCCGTGGACGAGGTCGCGGCGGCCCACGGGCCAACTTTGCTACCGCTGATGGACGACAGGAGACAGTGCTGATTGAGGCTACGCCAGCTGAGGCGTCAGATCTAGAGCAGCGGAGACAGTCCAGGTCTACTACTGAGAGCTCGGAGAGTCATGCAGACCAGACTAGGGATGTTGCTTCGCCATTTGGTAACTTTGCCCACTTCGCTCACATAGGATCAGGTAACCAATTAGCCCTTTCATGTAGAGATCATATAGAGTGGATTATTGACTCAGGTGCATCTAGTCATGTGTCAGGTGCATATAGACAGTTTTCCACGTATAAACCACATACCATTCATGAAACTGTTCAGACAGCTGATGGCACATCCCAACCCATTAGAGGGATTGGCACTATTCAGTGCACTCCCTCCATACGCCTCTCTTCAGTCCTTCACGTCCCATCATTTCCAGTCAACCTCTTATCTGTTGGCTCTATTGTTGATGATCTCGACTGTAGCATTACTTTTGACTCTACTCATTGTGTGTTGCAGGAAAGGAAGACTGGGAGGAGGCTTGGGACTGGCGTCAGGCGTGATGGACTATGGTACCTTGACAGAGCTAGTGGGGATGCTGCACTGGCTGTCGTTGGTGGAGAAAAGGAAAGGGATGTACTTTTATTACATTGTCAGTTGGGACACTTGCCTTTTGATATTTTGCGAAAAATGTATCCCGATATTTTGAATAGAGTGAATGAAATGAATTTGAAATGTGATGCATGTGAATTTGGGAAACACACTAGGACATCATATCCTAGTGTGGGGATGAGGAGTGTAGAGATGTTTCATCTTATTCACTCAGATGTTTGGGGGCACTGTCCAGTGACTTCAGTAAGTGGGTTCAGGTGGTTTATCACTTTCATAGATTGTCATTCTCGGATGACATGGCTTTATGTGATGAAAAACAAAGGCGAAGCGTTGAAGTGTTTTCAGGACTTCCATAGAAGTGTCAGAAATGTGTATGAGGCCAAGATCCGTGTCTTGAGAACGGATAATGGGACAGAGTATGTAAACAAGGAGTTTGCATCTTATCTATCTGAGAGTGGGATAACTCATCAAACTACTTGTCCCAACACCCCTCAACAGAACGGAGTCGCTGAAAGGAAAAATAGACACTTGTTGGAGGTAACTAGGTCACTCATGCTCACCATGAATGTACCTAAGATATTGTGGAGTGAAGCAGTGATGACAGCTACATATCTCATCAACAGGATGCCTTCGCGGATCCTTGGTATGAAGTCTCCATGTGAGATTCTTATGGGAAAGAACACTTTTGTAGTTCCACCAAAAGTGTTTGGATGCACATGCTTTGTGAGGGATCATAGACCTTCTGTGGGGAAGCTGGATGCTCAGGCAATTAAATGCATATTTGTTGGGTATCCTTCAAATCAGAAAGGCTATAGGTGTTGGAGTCCCTCAGAAAGAAGGCTGTTTGTGAGTATGGATGTGACGTTCAGGGAGACTGAGCCTTTTTATGGAGGACTGACAGATTCTACATCAGTATTTGATACTGGTGCCTCTCCAAACACAGGCGGAGTTGGTCGAGAGTGGGAGACTGATGACAGGAGGGTAGTGGTTGGACTTATACCGTGTCCTGTCGGGCCTACTGGTACTGGTCCTGATAGCAGGGAGGAGGAAAGGACTTTGGTGGAAGAGGAGGAAGACAAGTTGTACGGCAGGAAATATAGCAGGAGACAGAAGGATAGTCATGGCGATGGAGAACAACAAGAAGACATCTTCCCCACTGAAGAACCACTAGCTCCACAGCCACATGTCGAGATTGATCAGTCTATCACGCCTGCTCGAGTCCCGACTTCCTCACTGCCTTCCTCTCCTATCACGGATGGTAACCTTTCTTTGCCTTCCTCTAGTTTAGATCTTCCACTTGCATCTCGTAGGAAGCCTCGTATCAATACCGGCAGGCCTCCTGTACGGTATGGATATGAGACCGATATTGCTAATCATGTCTCCTATGCTTCTCTTACACCTGCATATAGGGCTATCATTGCATCCTTACAGTCTATCTCCATACCAAGTGATTGGCGAGTGGCAAAGCAACATCCCCAGTGGAAGAAAGCAATGCTCGAAGAACTTGAAGCACTGGAGAAGAACAAGACATGGAGACTTGTCTCACTTCCAGCAGGGAAGAAAGCTGTGGGCTGCAAGTAGGTATTCACAATAAAGCAAACTCCAGAAGGGAAGGTGGACAGGTACAAAGCGAGGCTGGTTGCCAAGGGCTACAGTCAGACTTATGGGATTGATTATGATGAGACATTTGCCCCAGTGGCAAAGATGAGTACTGTGAGAGTACTGATATCATGTGCAGCGAATTTTGGATGGAAATTGCATCAGCTGGATGTGAAAAACGCCTTCTTGCATGGAGACTTACAGGAGGAGGTATACATGGAGGTTCCACCTGGCTTTAACACACAACAGACGATGGGAAAGGTGTGTAGACTGGAAAGTCTTTGTATGGGCTGAAGCAATCTCCAAGGGCATGGTTCGACAGATTCAGGCGTGCAGTCATCACCATGGGCTACAAGCAGAGTAATGGTGATCACACTGTATTCTATAGACATTCAGGACATCGGATTACCCTTCTGGCTGTGTATGTTGATGATATTATTATCACTGGAGATGATGAGGAGGGAATCTCTCACTTGAAGGTAAGGTTGGCGAGAGAATTTGAGGTCAAGGACCTTGGACAGTTGGGGTATTTTCTTGGACTGGAGATTGCCAGGTCCAGGAAGGGTATAGTTCTCTCACAGAGGAAGTATGCCCTGGATTTACTGGCTGAGACTAGTATGTTGGGGTGTCGTCCAACAGTTACTCCTATTGATCAGAATCATAGGTTGCATTCACAATCTGGGGAGCCAGTAGACAAAGAAAGGTACCAGAGACTTGTTGGACGCCTTATCTACTTATGCCATACCAGACCTGACATTGCCTATGCTATCAGTGTGGTAAGTAGATACATGCATGATCCTAGGACTGGACATATGGAGGCAGTCTTCAGGATACTGAGGTATCTGAAGAATAGTCCAGGAAAAGGCATATTATTTGGTAGTAATGGTCACATGAATGTGACATGCTACTGTGATGTTGATTGGGCCAGTTGCCTAGATGATAGGAGATCGACCTCGGGCTACTGTGTGTTTGTTAGGGGCAACTTAGTCTCTTGGCGCAGCAAGAAGCAGGATCTGGTGGCTCGTTCCACTGCAGAGGCAGAGTATCGTGCTATGGTGCTTGGTACCTGTGAGATGATCTGGTTGAGATCACTTCTACATGAGCTACGCCTGCTGAGAGAATGACCATTGCGGTTGTTGTGTGATAACAAGTCAGCAATTAATATTGCCAACAACCCAGTGCAACATGATAGAACAAAGCACATAGAGATTGACAGGTTCTTCATTAAGGAACAAGAAGCAGTTGGAGATCTCCTACATTACTTCTGGACAGCAACTAGCTGATTGCCTTACAAAGGGGTTGAACTCTAAAGGAGTAGAGGATGCTTGTAACAAGATGGGTATGATAAATATCTTTTGCTCATCTTGAGGGGGAGTATTGTGTGTGTAAAGAGTATTATTGGGTGTGTGTGTAAAGAAAAGACTAGGGATGATATAAATATGAAGGTTAGCCCTCATTTGAGGCTAATCACTATTTTCCCAAAAGACTACAGATGGTGATGAAAAGATACATCTTACAACACTTATTCTATCCCTATCTCCCAATGCCCATCATCTTCCTCCTCTAGATCCAAGGTGTTCTAAGGGTTTCACTATTTGATCTACATCCAGATCTTCTGTTGGGCAATCATGTTCATGATCTAGGGCTAAAGTACGTTGTGGACAAGTTATAATGTCCTTTATCAAGACATTTGAAGCATCAAATTGCATCACTATTTTGGCGAGAATTTCGAACAATAGTCTCATTTCCAGTAGGATTAGTTTTCTAATATGAATTGAGACTTCACAAGATGCACTTGTCAAAGCTCCATTTGACTTGTAAAAAAAGGCTAAGAAGTTGATGATTCCATGATTGAAAATTTTTGTCAACCAGTTTATTTCTAGGCGACATGGTAAACCTCACCAACGGTTTCACGTACGCTAAATCAACTTCTTTCTTAATCTTTGGCCTAAGTCCGTTCACAAACCTTGAGACTATGGCCATGGTTTCCTCCAAGGTTTAAGGTCTCGATTTCGGTCTCGGTATCGTTCTTTCCAAAATTTAGGTTTAGGTATCGGTATCGCCAGTTTCGGCGGTTTCGGAAGCAAGTTTCAGGTTCGTCCGTATCGCCAGTTTCGGCAGTTTCGTTTCGGGTATCGGTTTCGGTTTCGAAGATACTTTAAATATGTATATAATATATAGACATAGTGATGGTTTTGGAGATTCTTAAATCTAAACATATCAAATACTATAAATACTTAACAAACTAAAATATTAATCATATACTATCAAATACTACATACTAAATAGATAAACGAAATTTGAGTTCGTAATCATATCAAATACTAAATACCTAAAGTTCGGTACTTAAATGCTAAATATTAGAAAAATGAATAGATCCCAAAGCTTACCTTGCGCACCCATCGTTTTACCTTGCGCACAAACCACTTATTTACAAGTTTGCCAAAAAATCGATGGGCATTGCTTAGCGCACCCTCCATTTTGCTTTGCGCAAATACCACTTATTTACAGGGTTGCCACAAAAAATCCGCTTGCTATGTGCACCGACTATTTTACTCTACGCACATACCACTTATTTACAAGTTTGCCTTTTAAAAAACGCAGCCTCTCCTGAAAGGCGACTCGGGCCTCTCTTTCTCTCTCTCTTTGCTCTCTGTCTCTCTCACGCTAAATGGTCGAGGTGGGGCGGCGAGGTAAGAGGCGCGTTCGACGAGGCAGGAGGCGGGTTCGGCAAGGCGACTACGCGATGCGGTGAGTTCAATTTTTTTCATCTTCCTTTTTTCCTTTTTCTTCTTTTTTCAGCAATTTGTTCTTGGTTTTGCTTCTTCTTCGTCCAATTCTTCATTATTTTCAAGTCGAAACCCTAGGTTTTTCTCCTCTCTTTTAACAGAGCTTTCTTTGCAACCTCCCGATTCACGAAATTTTTGGGTTTTTTAGAGAATTTTTATTTAATTACACATTCTTCTTCACCCATCTTCGTCCGATATTGAACGGTACCGTTCAGTTTCGGCCAGTATCGGCCGGTATCGGCCGAAACTGAACGGTACCATTCAGTATCGGCCGATACCGAAACTAACCCCTAGTTTCGATATCGTTACCAACCGATACCAATACGATACGAGCGATACACATGGGTATCGGCCGAAACCTCAAACCTTGGTTTCCTCACTAGGATCACATTTGAATGAGAGGTCCTCAAATCGAGAGAGATAATTAGTTATAGTCAAAGATATCTTAGATTGCATGTTCAATTCATTGATTATCTTCGATAATAAGGGGGAATATATTCTCTTTCTCAATTTAGCCTTTATTTCTGCCCAAGTGGTAAAAGCCCAAGAGGTACTTCACTTACACTTTCTAACTCCCTTGCACTCTTTGCTAATATAGCTTGGTAGGGCCAATTAACTTCATCTTTTCAGAGCGATGTTTGCGAACTTTTAACATGTGATACTATTCACAATAGTCCTCAAGTTCGTTCAACAATCCTAAATTGCATCAGGATCTGTCATCTATATTACATTTGAGGGCTTTTTTGAATTGCCTTGCTGACTAGGACAAGCTGACTGGGACAAACAGTTTGATATATGTTGATAGAAGGATGTTTAAGATTTAAGCTTGGGAAATCAACGGTTGAGATGAGTGTGAAAATCTTGGGAGGGAAAACTTTTGTATTTTGGGGGAACTTTTTGGAGAAATAAATCTTCATTTAATTTTGTGAAATTCGATATTCTTGAATTTAAGATGTCTTAGAAGTTAAACAGCCATGCATTTATGTGATTTAATTTACAATATTCATAACAAAAATAAGGAAAAGTAATATTATCAATGAATTATATATTGGCTATTCATATCATCCTTGTCTATCCGGGCATTTGACTTCATTGAGAAGAAAATAATACACTCACAAATGGGATAACAGAACGTCGTAATTAATACACTCACACTGGGTCCCGCATGACGTCATTATTAGGGCAACGGCGCGCCGAAAGCCGCGTCTTTGGCGCCCGTTAAATTTTTTTACGATAATTTGTTTTTCTGCGTCAAAGGCGCCCGCGCCAAATTTGTTGTTCTACACATGCCGAATTTGTTGTTCTAAGCTAATTTATTATTTGTTGTTCCACGTCAAAGGCGTCCGTGTCGAAGTTGTTCTACGCGAATTTGTTGTTCCGCGATGCCAAAGGCGACTGCACCGAATTTGTTGTTCCACGCCAAAGGCGACCGCTAGATTTTTTTACGCTAATTTGTTATTCCATGCTGAAGGCGTCCGCGTCGAATTTGTTGTTCCGCACTAATTTGTTGTTCCGTACCGAATTTGTTGTTCCATGTCGAAGGCGTCTGCGCCGAATTTGTTATTCCGTGCCTAAGGTGCCCGTGCCGCTAAATATTTTTATGCTAATTTGTTGTTCCTTTAAATTTTGGCTGTGTAAATAATTTTGGGGGGAACAAAAATTTCTCTGGGGGAAATCTTAGGTGAACGTGCCCGCGGGCACGGGTTATGACTAGTTTATTGATATAGGCACACCATGTTGCCTTTCGTATGATGTCAAAACCATAATGTTAATGCATAACCTACTCAGAAGGACGTTGGGGTGGTCTCCAATGGTTACTATCATGATTCCTATTGGTGGCTCGATGGTATCTCTGATAGTTTCCATCATCCTCAAAGTGGTCATCTTCTAAGTCCTCCATGTGATGCAACCTACATCCTCAATTATGTTCTGAGTGGTGTTCTTAGGATCACTAAATGCAAAATGGTCAAGAAATTCAAATTGTGCATCTGAACCGAAATTCCCTAGGCTATACGAGGTATGCATGTGTTCCTTCTTGAATTCTCAGCAGATTGTAGGTCATATACTCTCCAATCTGTTGAGCCATGCCTACCTAGACTGATTATTCGCAATCAGTCTAGTCAAGAATTTTTCTTGTTGGGTCATCCCGCCCGCCAGCTTTTGCCCATTCAGGAAGGGAGTATTTAGTAAAGTCTTATATATTTGACCTGCTCTAGCTTACATTGGTACATTGTTACTCACAAGATACCTGCTGAGGTGCCAGAATTTTGATAGTTTGTTCAAGGGCATTATGTTTACTGTCAATTTTTTAGTTGTCACCATGTTCTTAGTTAAGAATCAGAGGTGATTGGAAAAGAAAGGAAATGGTGAAAACTGCAAATAGATGAAAGAGATGATGTTATGCTGAAACAAGCCGAAAAAAAGCTATTTGGATAATAGAATAATATACACTTCTATATCCTGTATGTGGAATAATGATCAAATGTAAAAAATTAACTTCTATACCAGATATTCATTCTTTTTTTTGAAGACTTGTATGCTACTTGACTTGAAAAATAACTAATTTCCAGCTTGGTACTCATAACTTTCCTGATACACTTGATAATCTTGCTTGCTAAAGTGGTTCTGCAAATGTGAAGCCACAGCAAGATCATTCCAAGCAACCTTCAACAAGAGAACCTGAATTATTTTGAAACTGAATTTGATTGATGCCGAAAAGAAAATCTGCTTTGTATCTGATTTCAGTCTTTGTGAGGGCCCATATCTAAGTCAACTAATTCTAAACCAGATCTGATCTCGGATAGATTTGACCTGGAGCAGAGCAGAATGAAACAAAACTTCTCTTTTTTGAGGTGAATTTCGAAGAAGGATAGATGAGGTTCACAGGGGAAAAGTTTTTGGGTTACTGAAGTGCATACAGTAGATCCTACGATAACCTTATTTTGTGGTCAAGAAGCAGGAATACACCAAAAAATAAAGCCAAGGTTCTGATATCAATTTGGTGCAGAACAAAGAGGAAATTCCACGAAACTAGGAAAAAAGTGAAAAACCTTAATCAGATAGCACAAACCCTTAACCAGGGATCTACACGATCAAACGTTATAAAAAATGTAAAGTTTTAATAATTAATTATTCTTTGCTTACACAAAACAAGCCAATATATTTAGAAAAACAAAGACTCCTAATACAAGTAGAACTCAATCAAAAAGAAAGTCCAAGTCAACTCAAATTCTACCAAAAAGAAAGACTCCTAATAGAACTTGAGCTACTACTCTAAAAGACTTTACACAAAAAACATATTTGGCACGCAGCGCTTCTCGGAATAAACGACAATTTTACATACAATGCTTGTCCTGCAGATTACTAGTGAAAACTATATATCAAAGCAGAAATGTACCAACATGCTCGTAAAAATTTTTCTCCTTCAAAGCATAAGAAGAAAAAAATCTAAATACAATATAAAAGATACAATGTCTCATGATCACGAAAATAACATAAACTAAACCTAGGATCTAAAATTCAAAATTCGGCGTCCTGCCCAACAAAATTGACCTCGTAAACTGGAGCTTCTTCAAACTTCGTGTCGGTACCTAACAGAAACAATATGAATAATAGAACCGATAGGTTAGAAATAGATTTACAATAATTAAATTATTCAGAATTACAACAACATATAAAAGTACAACCGAAGTAAATAGAAACAGAACATGTAAAGTTACAATATAATAAGACTAAAGACAATCATGTATAACAGATTACAATGTTGGTTCTATGTTATCAATGTTCTTGATCATGGGAATGTTACAGTTATACCAATCATAAGTCGTGATTCATTGGAAAGCACAATATGCAACCAAGGAGTCCATCTTATACCACGGGACACTCACCCAGGCCGAGCCTAAATAGATACATAAATGTGACTCTGTATCCATCCGACGATACAATATAGGTCTAAACAGGTACAAGAATGTGACCCGTTCGGGTAAAAAAATACTGTGATGGGATCTAATCAATACAGTCAAAAGCATGGCTCCAGTTGCTCTTGTACTATCTCTAATATGAGTTATCTCAAAACCTCAATGAGTCTCAAATGTCAAGTACTGTATTGTTTAAATGTTTCAGTTTCAGTGTCAATGTGAGTGTTCTTCAAGGGATGTTTTTAATGTAAATTGTCACAATGTGTAGAATTACTTTGTAAAAGGAATACGACATAATATTATACTTCTAATTTCTTATTGTGTGGGTTACTTTGACATGCATCATATCATGTAATAAGACAGTCTCCCAACTAAGTCCAAAGAACACATCATAATAATTATACATGTTTAAGGGTTCTGTATAATTAAGGGGTCTATGGACTCACTTCCATATGTTTCCTTCCAATCATTTTCGGGTCATTGCATTTCAATTTCATCGTGATCATTTATCCAAATATATTTATAAATCCATGGAACTTGAAACTAATTCTTTTCCAAGCATGATTTAAAGCATAGCCCTAGACTTAAACATGTAAATTATATTGATATCAGTATAGAATCTTCTAATCATCGGTATGCCTTAAATTAATTTCATAATAATTTAAGGGATAATGTCATGTTTTGAGCTCAGGGCAAAACTCACACTTGATCATATAGGGTCAAATCCATATTATCCATTCATTACGATTTCAGCCTAAGTGAATCATCAAGAAATCAGTTTCAGGTTCATCATAATACATTTATCAAAAAGCTGAAATTAACTCAACTGAATTTATTTCTGCAGAAAACTGAATTAAACAACAGAGACCAGAATTAAGAATTGAATAAGTCGCAGGTAGCCTAGGAAGAAAACATGCCTCAGGCTGACCAACAAGAGAGCAAACATGTGATAGGCCGCAAGCCGAACAGAGAAGAACACATGCCGAACAACACAGGACCGAGCAGAAGAACACAGGCCAAACAAACCTTGGCCGAGCAGAAGAACACATGCCGAACAGAATAGGGCCCAAAAAGAAGCACGGATCCGAAATACAACATGGCCCAAAAGAAGCACAAGGCCGAACACAGCCAGGGACGTCACAGCGACAGAGCCGTAAAACAAAAGACAGTGCAAAGCCCGAAACATAACCGAGGGTAAGGGGGAAACCCCCGCAAAAACCGTGAGCGAGGGGCAATAGCGAGAGACACCGCAAAACCCTGGGAATGGCTGTGAGGACTTAAGATCATCGAGATATAGTTCTCTCGGGATATTCAAAGTTTCCGCATGAATTATGATCAATTCAACATCTCAAATAAGAGAAGAAATTCTCAAAAATCAAATCCAAACAACACTAATTCTATGCTCAAACTAATCGTGCAAGTGTTTCATGATTTAATCAACAAAACATTATTATCACAACATGAGATTTAAAATAATTTACTCAGGCAAAATTCACAACCTACACAAATTTTTCCCAAAGAAATCAATCCGAAAATAACTTGAATAAAGTAAATCTACCGTTCACCGAAGATGGACGCCGAAAATCCACAGGAAATCAGATCAAATCTCGCTGCTTCGTCGTTCGACTGCTAGGCTGCTCGACCCAATAGAAAGGTGGAAGCTTTGAGAAGATCCGAACCCAAAACAAAATTGACCAAATCTCAGGAAAGCCGAATCATTTAAGAAATTTTTTGAGAAAAAGATAATTTTCTGCATGAATCCCATGAAGAAGAGTAGATGAGAATATATAGAGGGAGAGGACTGCTGAAGACTTGGAGAGCGTGGGCTCATGCATTGGAGGGGACGACGGAGATCCTACGAGCGACGGATTTGCAGCGGCATGCCCACGAGATTGATGGGAAGTGTGGCGAGCAGCGATTGTAGGGTGAGGGGGGGGGGGGGGGGGGGAGAGAGAGAGAGAGAGAGAGAGATTGCTCATTACTAGGTAGAAGCATACAAACATGTAATTTTATCATAGACGTGATAATATTTAGGTTGAAAGGAGGAGCCCAGAGTAGGCCTAAGTATGTGTGAACTTCACCTTTTGGTTCCATTCGCAAATCCGGGAAGCATGTGGTGACATACAGCAAATGATTTGTAAATAAAAAACTCATTTTCGATGCTTATAATAGAATCGACAATTTCTTTTTACACCTCTCTTAGTAATCTTGTTCTCAATACATGCACAAGATCGAGACAAGGCATGTGAAAAGTCAATGAAGTCATATATCAACTGTTTTGGTTAGAAATTTTTGGATTGCAGTTAGACTATTATACAAATATAATCCTCAAGCATTTAGGGAGTTTAACAAGGTAGAAAGCATTTACATGATATTTAAAATGTAGAATATTTCATTCCATAAAAGAACACTAGGTTTGACATAGTGTTTACAATATTTTATTCAATGTTAGGGAACAAACCCAATCCAATGAATACACATCAGTCTATCAATTTAGAGGTAAATTATCTAAAAAAATACTATATAAGTCAATTAGTTGCATCCATTATAATTTAAACATTAAAGTTAATTAAATTTTAGCACGTGCATTAATGCATGTGCAAATAGACTAGTACCATTCTAAAGAAACAAAAAAGAAATAGTACTTCTCGGCATAGACTAGTACCATTCTAAAGAAACAAAAAAGAAATAGTACTTCTCGGCATACTACTAACATGATTCCGCTTTGGTACTACAAAACACGACATGTGGGGGCATTCTATGTATGTTCACATGTCGTACATGCCAATGTCATAATAGAACCAAAGTCATAGCATTTTACTCTTACAATTAGCACAGCTCAAAAACATAGGGACAAAGGTCATGGCCCAAATTAAACATAGGACTCACAATCCAACTACAACTGTTTCCTCCTTTGTTTTAATTGTTTTTTCTTGCACTCACAGTTCAACCACAAAGGTCATAATTGTTTTCTTGCATGCCTTTTTCCTTGGAGTTTTAATTGAAGTATATGCTACCATTCAGACCTCATCATTGTTTATTTAAAAAAATACATTTGTTGAATCCATTTATTTTGCCTTTCAAGTGAGTTCCGTTCTCCCATGGCCCAGACATCCATGTTTTTTTTGGGTTGGGGGGGGATTAAGTGCTAAATTAACTTGATATACATTATTAGACCACAATCCAATGGCTTAAGTTTTTGGGCCAGGTGATTCTTGATACCAAATTGAATGAACACCTCAAGTGAAAAGGGGTGCAATCTGGCACCACCTGAGATACACCTCCCTTTGTGTATCACACAGTCATGCATCAGTCATTAGAATCTTTTCGGTTTCTGGAAGCATAACTTCTTGGACAATGCGATCTCAAGTCAAATTTGGATGGCCAGGCAACTGAACAATGATTGGTTTACAAATGTGATCGGAAACTGACAACTAATGAAGTTAGCAAAGACTAAAATTTGTGATTCTTTTAAGCCGTTTACAGAAGGGAAATGCAAATTTTAAACATTATATGATTAAGTATGGCTGGAAACTTTATGTAATGCACGTGCAGCTTTATGAGGCTAATGTGCAGGTGTGGATCTCTATACCAACAAGTCACTATGGAACAATAACTTTCCAACGTCATCCTCCAAACCAGTTAAGTGAACTTACTTGTCGATTATTCAATGGACAGATTATTGATACTCCGGATATTGCGCTGCTGATCGAAGATCCCCTTGCCAATACGTGTTGGCATGGGAATCATTTCTCCTGGTCTTCCAGAAACAGAAACCCCTGAAAGCTTAGGCTTAAACCACCTCCTTAAAGAGAGTCCAGTGATCCTTATTTTCCCGTGTGATTCATCTCCTGAATATGGAAGCCCCAACCTCCTCAATAAGGAACCAACTGCCTGACCAACCCTGTTTCACTACAAAAGCTCAGTATGCATATCCTGCTAATATGAGTAAAACCATACTTCTTGAGAAACAATAACCAAAATACTCCAAGCATGACACTTTAACTGACAATTGCCTTAACAACCATAAATACTCCAATCATGACACTTCAAACTGATGGTTTTAATAACAACAAATGTATTTATCATAAGCACATTATTTAAACAGTAGCCAAAAGCACACTCTCAAATTCTCCCTCTTATATCTAATAAGCGAGATGAGTATCCGAGAAGAACATTTGCAGATGATTTTGGCAAAGAAGCAAGTTTTCAGTATGATTGTGGATTGAGATAGAGAACTTGTCATGCATGTTGAGCCTTTCCTTTTCGGTACATGAAGACATGGTTTTGGGGCTTTCCCAAACACCAAGAAATATTTAGGTGAAAGGGTTAAAAGAACATGGTTAAACATTTGACAAATGAGAGCAGTACATTACGTATGCATACGTTCGGATGTGAGCTCTGATGCATAATTAATGATCCTTAATTCCTGATGACACGTTCCAATGACACTTCACAATTAAACAAGTAAAAAACAATAAATTCCATTATCTTTTTAAATATATGTATTATAAATACATTAAAATGCATCAAAACTTTACAATTTTATATAGAATTAAAACTTTTGTTTCACGTGAATGGTATGTGCCCAAAATCTAAATAATGAATAAATTAAGTGCACAAATTTCAGATAAGTTTACAACTAAAATGAACATGGCAACCCTAGATGAGATCGCATGTATCAGTGGCATTTTCGTAATATTCTGGCGCATGGCAAACTTGTAATTTTGGTCATTAGGAGTATTTTTGTAATTTCTAGAATTCTAGACAAAACCATTATAATTAGGTGGCAGCCATGGTTAGGTGAATATGCATACCTTTGTGAAGGAAATCACTAGGAGATTGATTAGAATCATATTTTGTGGAGAATTAGGCATTTTTCTCTTGAATCAAATGCTAGGAGAGCGGTCATCCTATCGAAAAAGGCCACCTATCTTGTATTTCATATTCCACAATCAATAAAACCCTAAATTTAACCCAAAATCTCATTTGAATCGTATCAAATTACTATCAGAATATAAATCCTATTGACGATAACGAGAAAGGTGGAAGCTTTGAAAGAGAAATTTGATGTCAAAGTGGATGGATTGAAGAAAATGTTGGAGGAGATGAGAGCATCAATCTCATTAATCAAATCTAGAGTGAAAACAGCATAAGCGAGGATGAACGCATCGATGGAAACCTTCATGCAAATAACACAGCACTTCTAGCAACAAATTGTTGAGTTAAAAGGGACGAAGAAGCTAGATCTAAATGAAGACTACGACTCAAATCCAGGATACGTTGAGTCCAGGATACAAACTTTGACGAAGGAAAATGAGAAAGTTGATGACTTTGCAAAGATCAACCCACGTACAATGTGGATCTAAGGCGAAAGAAGAAATTTTTGGTCAACAACGAAGGAAATATTCATCCTAAGGAGGATCCAATTTCGGATCCGATCGACGACGACGACTATGAAGCAGATCTAGAGCAAAAGCGGCCACCTTCGAAGTAGAAAAGATGAAAAATCATCAACTTCGAGGCAGATCTGCATCGAAACAACGAGAAACCGCACAACGGTGAAAATCCTCCAAAACCCCATCGGTGCGGTCCTCTAAAATCCCATGGGGTGAGGCAAGGGCAGGCGAGCCCTATGATAGCTGCCAAGGGATCCACGGCCCCAGGGCGACATGCCCGGGTGCTAAAGGCCCCAGTACATGTTGCCCTGGGTCATGCGTCCACCGAACGGCCCAGCAGGGCATAGGCGATGAACCCCAATAGAGCCGCCTGTGGCCTTGTGACCCCTGCGCGGCCTGCCAAGGCCCATCGACCAGCAACATGGCCGACTGTCCTGGGATAGCTGCCAAGGGATCCACGGCCCCGGGCGGCACACCCGGGTGCTGAAGGCCCCACAACAGGCTGCCCCGGGTCTTGTGTCCCCCGAATGGCCCGTCAGGGCATAGGCGATGATCCCTGATATGGCCGCCTGGGGCCTTGTGACCCTTGCGCGGCCTGCTAAGGCCCATCGACCAGCAACATGGCCAACTGGCCCCTCGTGGCCCCCGAGGACCCGCCAGGAGGCAGGCAACCCCCGGGGAGGCCAACGGGGGTTTGGCGTTGATCCAGAAGACATCCAGGGTCTCCATGGCCACTGGCTTTTAGGAGAAAGGCAACGTCGACGTGTTTCGGACAACGAGGAGTTTGACGATTATTACAACTATGTTCCAGACTACGAGGATGAAGACTCTGATTGGGATGAGGATGATTGAGGGGACGACGATGTAACAGATAGAACCCAGTTTGAAGAGTTTGATGCACCACAATACTTTTAGCGACAGTTACATCACGGCTAGCATAAAGGAAGAGCAGGACATCTGGTCTTCAGGGCTAAAGCATAGTCTAAAAGTTGAAGATGCAAATATTTGAAGGAGATGATCCTAGGTGGATTTACTGTGCAGAGAGGTTTTTGCGGTGAGCGACTTGACGGATGAGAAATTAATAGCGACTGGGATATGCTTGGAGGGTGAGGCGTTGTGCTAACACTATTAAAGGGAGCAGCGGCAGCCAGTGCACGTTTAGGAGAAATTCAAGGTCTACCTGCACAGATTTCACGACATTCAAGGAAGAAACCTATATAAGCAGATCTTTGCCCTCAAGCAAGAGTACACTATCAGAGAATACATGAAGAAGTTTGAAATGATCTCGAGCCGAGTGAGGGGATTATCTGAGTTGTTGGATAGGAGTTTTATGAAAAGCCTCACAACAGACATATGTCTGTTCTGAGTTCTGCATACAGAGACTGCGAGGACTGATTTACACAATGAAGTTGGCCCAAATGATAGAAGATTGGCTCATAGCAGAACGATGGGGTGCCAGGGGAGTGATGAGCAAGACCACATTTCGCACTAATGTTACAATGTAGATACAGAAATTCCAAACCGAATGGGTCCATACGAGCCAAGAGAAGAACAATGAGACTCAACCTGACAACAGATTCAAGCATCTAACCATGGCCGAGGTCCATAACAAACACAAACATGGACTATGCTTTCGATATGCAAATTACACCAGGACATCATGTCGAGACGTAGCTTTCCAAGTTTTGATGGTCGAAGATGATGAAGGGATAACAGCTGAGGAAGAGGAACCAAGTGGGGACGAGCACCCTCATCTGGAGTAACGTGTCTCATAGATTTCATTAGACCACCTTGAGGACCGTGTAGTTCTTTGGGAGAGGAGTAAAAATGAGATCACAAGTACCGGTGGTATTTTCATAATATTCTGGTGCAGTGACAAACTCGTAGTTTTCAGCTTCAGTGATATTTTTTGTAATTTCTGGAATTCTATGCAAAACAACCATTATAATTAGGTGGTGGCGAGGGTTAAGGGAATATACTGAATTTTGTGACAGAAATCACTAAGATTAATTAGAACCCTAATTTATGGAGAGTTAGTTCTTTTTATCTTGAATCAAAGGCTAGGAGAGTAGTCCTCTCGAAGAGGCCACCTACCTTATATTTTTCATTCCATAATCAATAAAAACCCTAAATTTATTCCCCAATCCCATCCGGATCGTATTACCCTATCATGCAGTATTGTGATATGCCTCTTTATATCTGTTAATCGGTCCCCAAAGGACCAAAGGAATAACCAAAAAGTACATGTAAGAAACCTAAATAGAAGCCTTAAATTAAATGACGACTAACCTGGTACTAACGATCCTTATCCTCCAAAGACCAATCCTTAATGTCATAATCCAAATTCATATTCCCCTAGTCAGCAACAAATGTCAAGGCAGTCAGCGACAGGAGGCCTAGCCTCAACTGCTCAAGTGCTGGATGCTGAGACTCATTACAGTCTTGGGCTTTGTAAAATTAGGGGAGAGGGTTGGGTCGAGCGTGAACTGGACTGACAGGTTGTGTTAACTTCCAATTTTGGCATTGTAAAGTTTGTTGTGCATAGTACGACCCGCTACTGACCTGGCCTGATAAGAGAAATAATAACATCATGCAATGGTTGACTATTTCCGTTGGCCTGAGCCTAAATTGGATTAATCGGTTGGGTTGACCAACTATCATTTTGGGTACTGTGAAGTCTGTCTGTCATAATGCCGCCTATTATTGGCAGGCATGAATAAGAGACATAATAACATCATGGAATGGTTGGCTGTTTCCTTTAATGGTTTCCACTGTGCTGTGTTCCGGGATGCTGCGAAATAGATGCATTTAAATTCTCAGTAACCCAACAACTCTATCCCCCATTCTTTCAAACTTGACAAGTTAGGTTCATCCAAATTCTCGCTCCCTTCTCCTTCCTACCTTTCACGCAATCTCAATCTACTCAATCTCAATCTGATGTGGGGAAAAATTAGGGTTTTGATTGATTGTTAGCCAGAGGAAATACAAGATAGATGGCCTCTTTCAAGAAGACCGCTCCACTAGCCTTTGATTTGATAGAAAAGGCTCAACTCTCTATAATCTAGTGTGGGTTTTAAGCTCAATTTAGGGATTTATTACTTGATTTCAACATGAAAAACATTAACCCTAACCCCCACATATAGTGGACTGATTTGTCCATAATTACAAAATATTCTTGATCCCCAAAATTACAAGTTTGCCATTAATTCTTCTCCTTGCCCAGACATGCCATATTCGAGCCTTCACCGTATCATTACTCCCTGAAAAGAGACCCATTGTCCT
>CM061142.1:483285872-483318220 GCA_030789695.1 Scilla litardierei
ATCTCATCCCTGATGGATAGTCCACCCAGTCGGAACCTTGTTCATTGTTTTTACCGTATCATACGACAACAGTTAGTCTTAAAACCTGCATGCAACTGTTTTTGAGGAAGAAAGACAATGGTGAATCTTGTGTGGTTGTTGTACTTGCAACCACCAGCAAGCAGAGGAGAGCTATTGCCCTGATTGGGGCTCGAGCAGCCATTTCTCGCTGTCAATCTCTGCTAGGTTGGGAGCAGGAGATTTTGATCTTATATATTCTTTTGGTATTCTTTCTCTCTGTGTGTGTGTGCGCGCACGAGGTGGTGATTTTGAAGGGAGTGATGTCCTGCATGCATATATAGAAAAAGATAATGTACTGCTTTAAATTTGTTTTAAATTTGCTGCCTTTTTTGCCTCCACCAGAATCTTCATGAGCTTACCATGAGTCTAGAGGTGCATATATCAGGACATTAATGACTAGTATGCTAAGTCCATTGGACCAAGCTCCCAAGTTGGAAATGCAATTGAGTATGTCACTTATAGCATGAGATTTTGGCATGCTAAAGACGGAAAGTAAAGGTGCGGTTTTCTTTTTTTTTTTACTGTTTTGGGGTATTGGCAGCAGTTGTTGCAAGCTGCTTGCCATTGCATAAGTAGGTATGATGGCTTGGGAGGTAATGGCAAGGTTGGACCTTTACTTGGTGTATCGTACATGTATTCACATCTAAGGTTTCTTTCATGAAAGCCATCGTTCCAACCGCAAATTCACCACAAATTTTAAGCAGATTTTAAGCAGTACATTATGCTTTTCTATATATGCATGCAGTATATCCCTCCCTTCAAATTCACCACCTCCTGCACGCGCACAGTCAGGAGACGTCTTTTTTGACATTATTCTCTAATGTGAAATAGTATCTGGGATTTGATTTGGTGTGTCCTGTTCAATATAATAGTATTTGAAGAGTCAAGAAAAAAAAAGTCAAACATGTAGGATGAATATCAAACCGGCCACAGATGACCTGCCAATCGGATGCTCTTTATTTTAGTACAAAAAGGAGCACCTAAGTGAAGTCCATGAATTTCTGTCATCGTCATTTTCGTTGCATAAATTGTGGTTTGGTGGAGTATGAGTTTGGGCCAAGCTTTCTGAAGTTGAGCTTGGCTTGAGAACTAAAATAAAGTTTCCAGAACTGAAGATTTGAATGCCCCAAGACCATATGAAGCTAGGGTTTGAGAAAACCAGCTTGGTTTTTTTTGCACAAAACCAAGAGAAACGGATGGATGTTTATTTGAATCCAGGTCTTGATTTCATTTTAACTTGAGACTAAACCCCAGCATGCAGGTACGATGACCATTCAAGTCCGGTGCTAATTGCGCTTGGTCAAAGCATGCCGTGCATGCCTTGGATCATGCTGGAATGCTGGCCACATATACTGTTCAAAACTCAAAACAAAAATTGAAAGTCGTGAGCTCCGGTGCTCATCCTAGTGGTTGAATCACTCGGCTGTCTCGGTGGAGACCCGGGTTCGAATCCCACTAAGCAATCAGGACGGGTGTATCCGTGTTCCACGACCCATATTTCCTGCTTTCCGATGTATCAAAAAAACATGAAAGCCGTGGAGCAACATAAATCATGTTTACACAGGAGACAGGAACAAGGCTATCAATAGCTATAGGATCATAATTAGCCAAGAATTGCCTATGCTTTTAATATTTTGATCAGCATACACTGCATAACTTGCTGTTTGGTTGACATCGTCGTCAAGCTGATTCAAAGCGATTGCTGCATGCTTGCAGCCGAGCCCTACTTAGGGACAGACTGGAAACATTCCAATAGTAAGAAACATTTGATGTAGCGTTGAGGCATTCGACCTTACCTTAAGACATCAAAAAGCTCAACGTTAATTGATTTTTTATTAGATTGCGTAGGTTAGCAATATCCTCGTAACTAAGCTTCAGCTCATGTAGCATCACTTCTTTCATTGAGACCGTGGATTTGAGTCGTGCTTTTGAATTTAAATTGTCACATGTGGGCAAGATTGGGCAATTGCCCACATTGCATAGAGTAATTTTGTTTCCTTGTACGATTACCTATCATTTATTTCAATATATTTTATGAATAAATGTAATTTCTTTCCATTATTTGCCTCTATTACTTCCTCCCTATATGTGTGTGCCCAATTTAAAACTCCCATATATACAGCTAATCTTAAAGTTTAAATATAGATGAGTTGTCAAAAACGAACAGTTCAACTTGTCACGTGTGAGAATAATTCCTTATTTATTTATTTAGTTTCTTTCCTTATATTGAGAAAGAGAAAACGTGTAGTGGGGTTTCACCTTTAGAAAAAAGAATACATAACTTTCAATTCTTCTTTAAAGATTTATGTTTTGTAAAATAAAATAAATCGATAAAAAATTATAGCCGTGGGAAAAAAATATGTTTCTCATAGACCAAAAAATGCCCTCTGTTTCTTTCCTATTGTTTAATATGTATCTGTTATGAATCAACTACTGGGGGAGGAATCCCCCAGCCCTTTATTTATAGGCAGGATATGAGAGAAAAAAGATAAGATACATAGATACGGGCGTATCTCTAAGATACACAGAATCCTAACCAACTCTGGTTCATATCCCTTCACAACACTCCCCATTATCCAGCCATAGGTATGGACTCTGCTCATGAATACTTTAGGATTCTGAGCATAGTAAGAGTCTCACATGTGGTGGATACTTCAGGATCCAGAGTTGGTGTGATTTGCCTCGTTAAAACCCTTGGCTTGGGAAAACCCAGTGTGAAAAATCATAGTTATGGAAAAAGAGTGCAGATACATCCAACTCCATCTGATCTGTATAAGCACGCAGGCTTTCAGATCTCTTAGGCGCCTCATCCCAATTTTCTGTACAAACTTCCTAAAAGTAGCAGTAGGAAGAGCTTTAGTGAACAAGTCTGTCAGGTTGTCACATGATTGTACTTGTCTGACATCGATCACTTCATCTCTCTGTAGCTCGTGCATCCAGAAGAATTTAGGAGAAATATGCTTCGTTATGTCGCCTTTAATGTAGCCACCTCGTAGCTGAGCTATGCAAGCAGCGTTGTCTTCGAACATAGTAGTAGGTTCAAGATCCACAGACTTCAATCCGGTCGTCACCAGGATGTGATTTACAGCTGACCGTAGCCAGACACACTCTCTGCTTGCTTCATGGATGGCGATGATCTCTGAGTGATTGGATGAGGTAGCCGTCATGGTTTGCTTAACGGATCTCCAAGAAATGGATGTCCTACCATGGGTAAACATGTACTCAGTCTGAGACTTTGCAGTGTGGGGATCAGATCTGTAACCTGCATCACCATAACCAACAAGTGCGGAGGATAACCCGTTTTTTAAAAGAGTCCCAAGTCTGTAGACCCTTGGAGGGAGCGCAGAAGGTGCTTTACCCCGGTCCAGTGGCACTGCGTAGGCGCTGCACTGTATCTGGCTAGTAAATTTACTCGAACGCTATATTGGGATGTGTGCAATTGGCCAGATATAGAAGTGCTCCGATAGCACTCAAATAAGGGACTTCTGGACCAAGTTCTCCCCCTCTTCCAGCGGCCGGAAGGGGTCTTTATGCTCATCCAGGGATCGTACTACCATAAGTGTACTAAGTGGATAACATTGGTCCATATGAAATCTTTGTAACATTTTCTTCGTGTATGTGGTCTGATGTAATAGGATTTCGTCTTTTAGATGTTCAATCTGTAAGCCAAGACAGAATTGCATTTTGCCTAGGTCTTTCATTTTGAATTCTTTTATCAGGCTTACATATATCTCAGCGATTTCTTCAGGAGATCCAATGAGATTCAGATCGTCTATGTAACCTGCTATTATGACGAATCCTTTTTCCTTTGCTCTTATGAAGTGGCAAGGGCAGACTTCATTATTGTTAAATCCTTGTTGTTCAATGAATTCACTTAGTCTGTTATACCACATCCATCCTGATTGTTTAAGACCATACAATGATCTTTGGAGCTTAACAGAGTAGACGTCCCGAGGTCTATCTTTTAATTCAGCAGGCATAGACAAGCCATCAGGAAGTTTCATGTATATCTCCTTGTCAAGATTACTGTTTAGATATGCAGTCAACATCCATTAGCTGCATATCTAAACCTTTCTTTGCTGTTAAGCTTATCAGGAATAGGAACGTGATCGCATCCATGACCGGGGAGTATGTTTCATCATAGTCAATACCCGGCCTTTGGGAGAATCCTTGCACTACAAGCCTTGCTTTGTAGTGCGATCTCATTATTTTCATTTCTTTTTCTCACGAATACCCACTTGTATCCCACAGGTTTGACACCAGTAGGTGTCTGGGCTATTTGCCCAAAGACTTTGCGTTTCTGAAGCGAGTCCAGCTCGGCTTCTATTGCCTGATTCCACTTTGGCCAATCAGTTCTACGTTTGCATTCAGCAACGGAATGTGGATCATGATCATCGTCGCTTCCGGCGACATGAATAGCAATGTGAAATGCGAAGTCATCGTCGACGACTGTACTCTTTCTGTCCAACACCTCCCCTGTATATACATAATTTACTGATATTTCAGTTTCTCCCAGCAGTTCCTCTGCAGTGGATTCCAGGATGGGTGAGGGTATGGACATGAGCTCATTTCTCTGTGGGGGTATCGTCCCAAGGTCTCCGCATATTTTTCTTTTTCTTGGATTTTTATCCTTGGAGCCTGGTGGTCTGCCTCTTTTCTGTTGAGGTGCAGCCACTTCTGCTACTGGTGGATTGCATCCATTCTCGTGGATGTCAATCATAGCTGGAGTATTTACAGCAGGAATGTGTGATTTGATAATCTTATGGTTGTCAGTAAATGAGTCCGGTAATCGATGAACAGTGTCCTGAATGTAGAGGATCTTCAGGATCTCATCTTCACATTGTTTTGTTACCGGATCATAGTGATTCAAGATTTTTGTATCCCACGTTATGAAGTGCTTCGCACCAGATTTCTCAGTTTCTGGGCCCATTTTGGGGAAGACGGTCTCATCAAATTCACAGTCTTCAAGACGTGCCTTAAAAGCGTCCCCCGTTTGGGGTTCTAGGTATATTATAATTGAGGGTGAGTCAAATCCTACATAGATACCTAGGCGATGTTGAGGACCCATCTTTGTCCTCTGTGGTGGTGCAATAAGGATGTAGACTGCTCAGCTGAATATTCTCAGATGAGAAATGTTCGGTGGCTCTCCATATGCAAGTTGACGAGAGACTCGGACCTCCCGAGGGTCTAATTTTTATTAATGATGCAGCATGCAGAATTGCATGTCCCTATGCATCCACTGGCAACTGGAATTTCATTAGCAATGGACGTGCAATCCATTGGAGTCTTTTTATCAGTGACTCTGCCAACCCGTTTTGGGTATGAACATGCGGCACTGGATGTTCAATTTCTATTCCCGTTGCCTAGCAGTACTCTTGAAATGACTGGGAGGTAAATTTCCCAGCATTATCCAGACGTATTTTCTTTATATGGTTGTTTGAAAAATGCGCCCGCAACTTTATAATTTGTGCCAGTAACTTTGAGAAAGCTAAGTTGCGGGTTGAAAATAGACACACATACGAATATTTTGAAGATGTATCGATCAGTACCATGAAGTACCGAAAAGGCCCACTAGGGGGGTGGATAGGTCCACATTTGTCTCCATGTATTCTTTCGAGGAAGCTTGGAGATTCTATATCCACTTTTAGTGGTGATGGCCTTGTAATTAATTTCCCCTTGAAGCATGGGATGCAAGGGAATTCTCCCTTCTGAAGAATCTTCTGGTTCTTCATGTTGTGCCCATGGGATTGTGTTAGGATGCGGTGCATCATCACATATCCAGGGTGGCCAAGTTTGTCATGCCAAAGTAAAAACTTGGATGTTGTCGGGCACTTCAGGAGCTCCGTCAAGTTACCTTCCTCTCTCCGAATCTTTGTAAGGTTCTCAAAGCGTTCAAGTATGGATTTTACTCCGACGTTACATACAATTTACTCCGACGTTACATACAATAATACTTTTTCATTTACATTTGTTGTTTCCAAATGGAGTCCGTTTAAGCAGATATTCTTGAAACTTAGTAAGTTTCGTTTGGAGTTCGGAGAGAATAATGCATCTTTAATTTTAATTTCTGTTCCATAGAGGAGCAACAAGGTTGCATTTCTAGAACCTTCAATAATATTCGATGGCCCTGAAATAGTATTTACATGGCTTTTGTATGATATAATGCTATGAAAATAGCACTTATACTGAAGGATCGTATGTGTCGAAGCATTGTCTACCAAGCAGTCATGAGAGCGATCCATCTAAAAAGATGAATAAAACATTTGCATTTCAGGAACATAAACATTTTATTTATTCGAATTTAAATACATAAATAAAAGCTCTCATAACATGGAAATATCCTGAACATCATGCTAAAGATAAAAGTAGAAAACTAATCTAGCAGGTCATCTGTTTCGAAGTCGTTAGCTGAGAACTTGACTGGAGCATCAGATGTCACCAGGTTTGTTTCAGCTTTCATTTTCTTATTTTCTTTGTGTAATTCCTGGAGATGCTGCGGAGTACGGCACACTCTGGACCAGTGGCCTTTCTTGCCACAGCTATGGCACTGGTCTTTCCCATCCCTTTTGGGTGGGGGTGCATCATTCTTTCTGTTGTCATTTCTGTGCTAGGCGAACTTGCGCTTTCCTTCATTTCTTCGTTGCTGGACTGGGCCCCTAGCCCTTTTGTTCTGTCCCCCTTTCTGTGGTCTTTCTTTTCTTTTATTGTCTCGCTTCTTTCAAGAAGAAGAGGCGTTATGAGCTTCTGAGAGGGGGGCAGTGCCAGGGGGCACATATTGTGAGTGGCGTGGAGAAGCTCTCTATTTTGTTCAGCCATGAGTAAACATGATAGTAGCTCAGAATACTTGGTGAACTTTCGTTCACGATATTGCTGCATAAGTATCATATCTTTCTCGTGGAAAGACGTGTACGTCTTTTCCAGCATGCGATCTTCTGAGACTTTTTCACCACACAACTTCAGGCGTGAGGTGATGCTAAAAAGAGCTGAGTTGTACTCAGCTATGGACTTAAAGTCCTGCAGTCTCAGGTTCTCTCACTCTATCGTGCCCTTGGTAGTATAACATCTTTCTGATGTTTATAACTGTCCTCAAGGGCAGTCTACAGCTCAAATGGATCTTCGACCGTAAGGTATTTAGCCTTAAGGGTCTTGTCCACATGGCGGCAAATATATTTCTATATCGCTTACATTTTCATTCTTTGTCACAGCAGAAATAAGAGACTTAGCCCGCAGATGGAACTTTACATCGAGCTGCCTGCTCAGATTGTTTCTTCCTGATGCATCCAGCACTTCGAAATCGACACTTACGATTTTAGCCATTTTATCTAGCAGAGCACAAATATGCATGAATTAATAATCTAAACATAAACATTTTCATGCGGAGGCAATTTTAATATGAAGGGCTAATTGCGTGGATCGGCTAGTCCCACATAAATAAAGAGTCCAAAGTCCCATTACAGTCCATATTACACAAATGAAGGCTTAAAAAGAAATTACAACTTTGAAAACCCCGTGGGTCCCATATAAGATCTTCAACTTCAATTGTGGGCCTCTGTCTCCATGAAAAGTGGTCTTCGGTCTTGGCCATTTACATAAATTCCTCTCTACGTTTCTCTTAAAAAAAGAAAAGTGCATGAAAATAAAATGTCGGACTTAAACAGCCGATCCAAAAACTGCAATTAGCCATCCATGCAAAAATTTGTGCTCATCAAACATTTCCAGCAGACATTTTCATCACAGGCATCACATGCATTTATATTCACAGAGAAGGATAAACAATATAATTACTTAATAATTATTGGACCGCTAGGCAACGTCATATACACCGTTAGGTTAGTTGACTAACGGTAGAGCGGTCGCATGATCTTCCTAATTATTAAGTTAAAAATATGCACAACCGTACAGAGTTTTATCTGCGGAATAAGCCAAAATGATGCAAAGCATATGATAATGATTTTGCAGAAGAAATCATTTAATGCAAGGGTTGTGCTAGTTGGGTTTATCCAAAGAGATTGGAAAAAAGCCCATTAAGTAGACATGTTTTTCGAAAAAGGAAGAAATTTTCCTTTTTAATTTATCCCCAAACGACCCCAAAATACCTATTGTAGCCCCATAATTTCTCGTGATTTTACATGGATTTCAGGGTTCTCCAAAACACAGTTTTAATCAATTTTTAGTCCAACAGGCCGTTTTCAGGCTTATATCTTAGCCCCATTATTATTATTATTATTATTATTTGTTAATCAATCCTGCGGGCCTGAGGCCCGTAGTTTGCCTACGAGCTTCAGGCCCGCAAGGTTGTTTTTTTTTGAATTTGGCTTCAGGCCCAATAGGTTAAGGGGCGGCGGCTAGGGTTAGCCGTCGCCGCCCCTGGATTGCCGCTGGGCGGCGGCAAGAGGGGGTGAAGCGGCCGCCTCCCCTCAGGGGGTCCGGCGGTAGGGCGGCCGCCCCCCTTCGAGGGGCGGCGCCGACGACGCAGGGCAGGGCCACCCCCCTTCAGGGGGGTCAGCGGTGTGTAACCGCCCCCCTTCGAGGGGTGGGGTTTTTCTGGCGGTGGCAAAGCGTTGTACCCCCTTCAGGGGGTTGACGACGGCGGCAAAACGTCGCACCCCCTTCGGGGGGTTGACAGCGGTGGAAAAACGTTGCACCCCCTTCGAGGGGGTTGTCGACGGCGGCAATCGCCGCACCCCCCTTCGGGGGGTCCGATTACGGCGGTGGCAAAGCGCCGTACCTCCCTTCGGGGAGCGTTAGCCGGCGGCGGTAATCGCCGCACCCCCTTTGGGGGGTCCGATCACGGCAGCGTCAAAGCGTCGTACCCCCTGATGGGAATCTAGTCCCACCACAAGTGGTTTGTTTTGATGATGATCACACCAAATGTTGTTACTTTACTAATCATACTACTTAAGTGTGTAGGTTGTGAAATAAGCTAATTGAAGCTCGAAACATACTCCGAGAAGAAGAACTATAACTACACACATAGAAGATGAAGATGGATTGAGCTCACATTCCACGTCTACATTCTAAAGCTTTAGCACAAGAGGAGCTCGAAGATGAAGCTCAAAGAATGTACTCAAGCTCAAGCTAAAGAGGAGCTCAAACTCAAGTGAAGCCTATGCAGCTAGCTCAAGCTCAACCATAGCGTCAAGTTCTTCATAGAGTCTAGTGTGTGAGTTGTTTTCATTTTCTTAATATTATTTCAAAGCCAAGAAAGAATATGCACACACACAAAATGATTTTCTAAAATGTTTTTAAACTTGTTTTTAAACTTATTTGAGAGCATACTTTTCATAGAAGCTAAGTTTCAACTTGTAGTCAACTACAAACACCCAGTAGTTCACTACACTGATTTATGTCTTCTCGCTGAAAAGATACTCTGGTAGTCGGCTTCTAAAGTTAGGGAGTCGACTACCAGTTGTAGCATATTTTCTCAGAAACACTCTGGGAGTCGACTACCAAAGTTAGGGAGTCGACTACTAGCTGTGCGACCAGAATTCCTTGATTCGCGCTCTCATTTATTTCTTGCTTGATTTTTGGGCAAAAGTCAAACTTGATTTTGAATCATTTCGAATTGCTCTATAAATAGAGACCATATGAGAACATTTTCCTCACTAATTCATTCTTGAGAAAAATTCTTATTCTCTCAAAAGATCTCATCGTTCTCATTGCTCTTAAAGCTCTTCATAGCCAAAACGGGTTTTCAATTTCTGATCTTATTGCTTATATTCTTTTATAATTATTTTTAAGATCATTATTATTTTTTGGCTATTGCAAATTGGTTTTCAAAATCTTTCTCTTTGATTTTTCATATTCTCAAAGGATTTTTGAAACATCTAGATTCTAGATCACATTGAATAATTTCATATTCTTTGTGTGATCTAAGAACACATCTAGATTCTAGATCACATTGAATAAATTCATATTCTTTGTGTGATCTACGGACGATTTAAATTCTTCTAGCCACGTTAAGCACAATTGCTAATTTAATCTTGGCTATAGAATTGTTGGGTGTAAAACCAATCTCCACTAATTCATTGTGGTGTATTGGATTTGATTTTACTTGTAGTCCCTTGGTGATAAGGGTGTTGAAAGTCCTCGGATTGTGAGGCAAGGAAAAGTCCTCGGGTTGTGAGGCAAGTGAAAATCCTAGACAAGTCTAGGGGTTTCAAAATTCTTGTTATATGCAATGTGGTTGTAAATCCTCTTGGCGGGAGGTGGTTTGTACTATTTACCGATAATAGTGGATTAAAGCGACAAGAGTTTCAGGGACTGGACGTACCCAGGTTGTGGGGAACCAGGATAAAAATCTGTTTGTTTGCGATTGTTATTTATTTACTTACATTTACATTCCGCTGCTTAACTATATCATTGCAAGTATTATTTTGTGTTGATTAGGATTAATAATATGTAACTCTTTATTAATTCTAGGGCGAATTTTAGAGGAATTTTAATTTGCGAAAAACACTATTCACCCCCCTCTAGTGTTCTCTCTGCCATCCACAGGATCCAACACCCCTTCGGGCGGGGTTTGCCGGCGGCGGTAATCGCCGCACCCCCCTTCGGGGGGTGCAATCACGGCGGCGGCATACGCCGCACACCCTCCCTTTGGGGGGGGTTTCGGCGGCGGCAAAGACGTCGCACCCCCCCCTTTTGGGGGGGTTTGCCGGCAGCGGCGAGGAGCCGTGCCCCCTTCGGGGGGGTGTTTGCCGTCGACAATAGGGGTAAAAATATGATTTTTGGATGAACAAGTTCGTCGTTTTTAGGCGATTAGCAATTTCCATATCGCTTTTGCGAGATCAATGGGTAGATCCAGCATACGTATGATAAAAACAGCATTTTAACGGGTTTTACCTATATATCCGTCCTCCGGATATAGCGATGTTGAACGAAGTCTACGCGGATGACGACGCTCGCTTGAGGAAGCCTTGCACCGCGCGCGTGGATCTCCTATTTCCCTTCGCCTTCGCAACGATCGAAAATTTTTGTGGAAAAAAATTTAGAGTCTCATGTTCATAACGTGTTATGAATCAACTACTGGGGGAGGAACCCCCAGCGCTTTATTTGTAGGCAGGATAGGAGAGTTAAAAGATAATATACATAGCTACGGGCGTATCTCTAAGATACCCAGAATCCTAATCAACTCTGGTTCATATCCCTTCACAACAGTATCCCTCTTTTGTTTCAATTATATATTATCCATTATACGTTTGAAGATGGAATCAGTTGATTGGAACAAGCTGACTAGGACAAAGTGGTTGATAGAGTGGTGGTCAGAGTTTGGCCACCTCGGCCTCGGGGGATGGAGGGCTGGGATGTGGTTTTGGGAGGCCCGCTGGAGTGTGGGTGTGGCCATGTGTGTGATGTTGTGTGCATGAGGAAGAGGTTGAGTTGATGGGTTTGGTTAGAGTACATAAAGAAAAAACCTCCATGACCCACTATTTACATGTTTGCCATTGCTCTTTTATGAACCCAATGTGCACCCAAAAAAAACCCTCACCCTTCCCCATATTTATGGGTTTGCCATTGGTCCTTTTCCTCCCCCCAACCCCTCCCCCCCAATGTTTTTTGCACTTTAATCCTTGTTTTTTTCCCTTTTACTCCTTGGACGATACACACAGTCCCCTACCGCACTTCTCTCTCTTTTTCGGCTATGCACGGGTCCTGCATGAATCCTGTATGCGAGTTTTTTATTGGGTCCATGTGTACTATGTGCACGGGTTATTTCTTGTAATTTTACAATTTATCACTTTGGAGGAAAAATAATTTATCAAAGATTAGAGAAAAGTACTAGAGAAAAGTATTGTCAAACTTGATCAAGTGCTTAATGCATAGCCTACTGTCTTATCTTCATTATGAGGCTCATTTCTGCATTTGCCTTATTATTTTTTGTAGAAATATTTTATTGTTCTTCACCCAAGAGATGTAGATCATATGCAACTCATGCATTTAATAAGATCTAGATAATACAACAGAAGCAAGGTAAAATAGAAATTCCTCTTAAGCATGTGAAGAATGAACTCTCTCAATATGGATGCTCTCTCGAACTAGGTGGTGGTGATAATTATATTAATTGGTAGAGAATGCATTTGGCCCCTGTTTATAGGTTTATAGTGTGATTGGCCACAAACAAATCCTACTCATGGTAGAATCGATAATAGAAGCCTCACAAGGACGCCTCCTACAAATCCTATTAAGTGACCTAATCCTAACACTTACATGGTTTGGTTAGATCATATGGGGTCTAACCCCGAAACCCCTTTAAGTTGCACTTTTGGGTTGGATTTGGTTTGAATCAAACCAACCGGAATTTCAACATACTACCACTAGGATGTCATCCTTAACGTATTCATATGCCTACCAAAGCACTCCTTCATACATAACGAGTGGCATGCAACGTTTAAGAACACTTACAATGAGAAACTGTATAACAAACTTTGTAAAGAGCCACAACAGGCATCCCAGTGAAATAGAAGAAATAAGAAAACTATCAATATCTCATGTGTTTAAGATCAACCAAATGCATCAAAGTCACATTTTTGGTCCCTCATTATTATATAATATTGGAAGCGTACTTGATTGTTGCCTTACTTAAGGTAATGTCAACACTTAATCATTGCAAAGCCCTTTGAAGTTACGCACGTGGATCGTTGACCTCTTAAAGATGTGGTTAATGTTCCTCTTCGCCAACATGTCATTCTAGTTCTCATCAATAGCTTAGTCTCTTTTTCCTGAGCTAAATCATTCATAGCACATCAGGTAAGAGCCAAAGTAACTTGCTTTGACTTGAATCTTTTAGACACTATCATGAATGACTAAGGGTACTCTGGTTAATAACTTACACGGTAGCATTGTAAAGATCCATTTGTTGTTTCAACTGATGGCTGCTAAGCACACTGTTGGGGAATCCTGTAGATGGCATACTAAACACGATAGGGGGTGATTAGTGTTTCAAAAATATTGCACAATTAAAAACTTGATATCCTTTAGTTAAGCCTAAGTCTCCTAAGAGAGTTACCTCCTCAAGTACTTAATCAACAAATTTACTAACTTGCAATAAAAGAGGTGTAGCAGAAATAAAACCTAATTGCAAGTAAGAGAAATTATGAGACAATCAACACATAAAAGCAATCGTAACACTAGATGATTTTTATCACGGTTCATCCATCCTGGGCTACTCCAGTTTCCAAGCTTCTTGTTGGGATTTTCCACTAACTGCTCTCACCAATGAGAACAACATGACTCAATTGAGGACTTCCAACAATTACACATATCGCCTCTTGCTAGGAATTTTCCAAGTGCTACAACCACCTAGCCTCAGTTGCAAGAATTTCCAACAACACCAACATCAACACTGAGCTTTTGTAAGGCACTTAATTCTTTGCCTCCTTTTGACACATAAAGCATCAAAGAGAGATTGGTATTTGTTTAGCTATATAGATAGATTGGGTTTTGAGAGGCATGGTACCGGAGAATCGTATATGACCGTGGTTTGGAGGATTAGTAAACTTAATATGAATCCAAAACGAGAAACAGTTACCAGGAGAAAAGAGATGGTGCCAGCATCGAGTCTAAGTGGGCAGCATAGCGCTAGCTGCATCGCACTTGATGACCACGAAAAGTGTAATGATCAGGGAATAGCCACCTCACAAATTGAAGCTAGAAAGAAAAGGAAGATGGAGATAAACATGCTTTGACTGCAGGGGACATTGGTGGGATCACACAGTTCGAACGTCCCAGAAAGGGATAGTCATAACAGATAATGGCAAGCATCTCTACATTACTAAAATTAGGAGCTTAGATTAGCATCAGCTTCACTTCAATTGCTTCTTCTTCTGGAACTAACAGTTACAATGGCAGGCTCGGCCAACGCCCCAGCCGAGGTACATGCACTGGCCACCTTTCCTGCAGCCCCCGTAGTGGCAGATGTCGCTGCACGCATTGTTCGCCACCGGACTATCGGGGTCGCACCTCTCAACCGGAATGTTGCTGCAGCATCTCATCCCTGATGGATAGTCCACCCAGTCGGAACCTTGTTCATTGTTTGTGCCGTATCATATTACAACAGTTAGTCTTAAAAAACCTGCACGCAACTATTTTTGAGGAAGAAAGACAATGGTGAATCTTGTGTGGTTGTTGTACTCACTTGTAGCCACCAGCAAGCAAAGGAGAGCTATTGCCCTGATTGGGGCTCGAGCAGCCATTTCTCGCCGTCAATCTCTGCTAGGCTGGGGGCTGGAGATTTTGGTCTTATATATTCTTCTGGCTCTCTCTCTCTCTTTGTGTGTGTGGGCGTGCAGGAGGTGGTGAATTTGAAGGGTGGGATGTACTGCATGCATATATAGAAAAAGATAATGTAGTGCTTTAAATTTGCTGCCTTTTTAGCCTCCACCAGAATCATCATGTGATTACCGTGAGACTAGAGATACACATGTCTATCTGAACATAAATGACTGGTAGGCTTAGTCCAGCCAAGTCCAGTGTACCAACCTCCCAAGTTGGAATTGCAATTGAGTATGTCACTTATAGCATGAGATTTTGCGGTTTTTTTAATTAAAAAACTTTCCGTTTTGGGTATTGGCAGCATTTGCAGCCAGCTGCTTGCCATTGCCATAGATGACCCGCCGGCTACTCATCCCACAGATGCTCTCTATTTAAGGGATAAAAGGTGTACTTGAATGTTATTTTAGTTGCCTAAATTGTGGTTAGGTGTAGTTTAAGCCCGATCTAAGGTTTCTGAAATCGAGCTTGGTTTGCGAACCAAAATAATGGGCTTGAAACTTGAGGTTTAAAATTTGAAAGCCATCCTGAGAAAGGGAGGCGAATTAACCAAAATAATGGGCTTGAAACAGCGGCACGTGTGATGACCATTCAAGTCGGTGTTAATGGACACGAATCTTGATTCCATTTTAACTTAAAATGGAATCGTTCAAGTCGGTATTGCATGCGGTTGTTCATAACTGCAAACAAAATTTGAAAGCCATCGCGCAACATAAATCCCATTTATATGCGAGACAATAACAAGACTGTCGATAGTCGTAGGATCATAATTATTAGCCAAGAATTGCCGATGCTTTTGATGTTTTGATCAGCTCATCCTGCGTAACTTGTTTGGTTGCCGTTTGTTGCTTGGCATGTTGATTCAAAGGGAAATTTTCCATTAGTAGGAAACATTTGACGCAGCTTTGAGGCATTCGATCTTACCTTAATACCTCAAAGTCAATTGATTTTTTAATTAAGATAAGTTGGTTGATGAAATCCTCGTAACTAAGCTTCAGCTCAAGTAGCAATAGCATCACACTTCTTTCTTTTTTCAGTAAGAGGCCGTGGATTTGAATCGCACTTTTAAATTTAAATTGTCGGAGCCCAGATTAAGCAGTGATGTCACATTTGCACAAGAATGGGCAATTGCCCACAATTGCGTTGAGTGGTTTTGTTTCCTTGTACGATTGCCTATCATTTAGTTCAATATATTTTATGAATAAATGTAATTTCTAGCCATCATTTGCCTCTATTACTTCCTCACCATATATAAAACTCCCACATACAGCTAATCTTAAAGTTTAAATTTAGATAAATTGTCAAACACTAAAAGTCCAACTTGTCAAGTATGAAGAATTCCTTATTTATCTATTTAGTTTCTTTGATTATATTGAGAAAGAGAGAAAAAAATAGTGGGCTCTCACCTTTAAAAAAGAATACATAGCCATCAATCTATTATACAAATGAGTACTTTTTTTTTGAATCTTTGTCCTACATGGCATCAAAATATGACTAGGATAAAATGTTTGGGAGAGTAGGGGGCCCAATGGAGTGTGGGTGAGTGGTTGGGTGTGGAGTTGGGTGTTTTGGTGGAACCCCCAAACAAAAGCCCACCACATTCCCCTTATTTGTAAGTTTGCCATTGTTTTTTCCCTAAACCCCAAAGACCCCCTCATCTTCCCCCTATTTACGGATTTGCAGTCGCTCTTTTTCCGCTTTGCACCCGTGTTTTTTTGCGCTTTATTCCCTGCTTTTCTGCCCCTGCGACGATTGACCCAGGGTTTCTTTTCGCCGTCAGTTCTTGCGCTTGGGAGATGACTGCCCTCGTCGCCATTTCGCACGTGAACCGGCTGTCCATTCGGTTTCGCATCCGGGAGACGACCTTTGACGTGCCCTCCGGGCACGGGCATTCGCTGGTACTTCTTTAAAACTTCATGTTTTGTACTTTCCAAAATCAAAATTAAAATTATAGCGGTAGAAAAAAAAATGTGCCTTGTTTACCAAAATATGCCCTCTGTTTCTTTCCTAATGTTTAATATGTATCTGTTGTGAAGGCGGCGGCTACATAATCTATAACCATATATTTATAGGAAAAGATTACAAAATGGGTGGATATCCTAGTCCTAAATGGCTCCACATGTGCCTACAAAAGCTCATTCAAAACACTTCCACTTATCCATCCATCATTGTAAAGCTTGGTATATGAATGCTTCGGGATTCATAGAGCTTATCTGATCATGCGGATTTGGATACTTCTGGATCCTAAGTTAGAAGGTCTTGCCTCGTTAAAACCTTTGGCTGTGGAAAACCCAGCGGGAAAAACCAATAGCTAAGGAAAAAGAGTACAAGTCTCCTTAACTTCGCCTGATTGGTGGATATCATTAGGGGTGGATATCATTAGCTAAGGAAAAACCAATATGCCCTCTGTTTCTTTCCTAATGTTTAATATGTATCTGTTGTGAAGCTGGCGGCTACAGAATCTGTAACCATATATTTATAGGAAAAGATTACAAAATGGGTGGATACTCTATTCCTAAGTGGGCTCCACATGGGCCTAAAAAAGCCCATTCATAATACTTCCCATTATCCATCCATCATTGTAAGATTGGTATATGAATGCTTCAGGATTCATAGAGCTTATCTGATCATCAGGATTTGGATACTTCCGGATCCTAAGTTAGGAGGTCTTGCATCGTTAAAACCTTTGGCTATAGAAAACCAAGTGGAAAAACCAGTAGCTAATGAAAAAGAGTACAAGTCTCCTTAACTTTTCCTGATCGGTGGATATCATTAGGGGTGGATACTTTTGGATCCAGAGTTAATGTGGTTGCCTCGTTAAAACTTTGGGTATTGAAAACCCAGTGGGAAAAACCAATAGCTAATGAAAAAGAGCACAACTCAACTTTAACTCCCCCAGTTGTGTGCAAGCTTCAGGCTTGTAAGTCTCTCAACTGTCTCATCACAATCACTTTTACAAGATTCCTAAAAGTACATCGAGGTAGTGCTTTAGTAAACAGATCTGCCAAGTTGTTGCAAGACTAAATTTGTTGAATGTCGATCTGTTTGTCTTCTTGTAGTTCGTGCGTCCAGAAGAGCTTAGGGGAGATGTGCTTTGTCATGTCGCCCTTGATGTAGCCACCTCGTAGTTGAGCTATGCAGGCTGCATTGTCTTCGAACATGGTGGTTGGTTCAAGGTCACTCGTCTTCAGGCCGGTCGTCACTAGGATGTGGTGAATGATTGAACGTATCCAAACACATTCTCTGCTAGCTTCATGGATCGCAGTGAGTTCAGAGTGATTGAATGAGGTTGTTGTCATGGTCTGCTTCACAGATCTCCATGAAAAGGTTGTCCCACCGTAGGTGAACACGAACCCAGTCTGTGACTTTTCGGTGTGGGGATCTGATCTGTAACGTGCATCTGCTTAACCAATTAGTTGGAGGATACACCTTTCTAGTAATATAATTCCAGATCGATTGACCCTTGGAGGTAGCATAGAAGGTGCTTCACTCCATTCCAGTGACGCTTTGGGGTCTTTATTTTAGCATGGAATTGACTAAGTCTGCTGATGGCCTGATCCTGGCTTAGTCACATGGTTGACTCATATTAAGTATCTGCTGATCTTAAATCACAAAATCTCGTATTCCCTTATGACTGATAAAAGGAATCAACTCATGATGGCTAATTTAACTAGCAAATTATAAAGTTTAATGAACACAATCACTATCATGTGCTAGAGTCATCACTTTTGTTACAAAAGGAGAGGGTGACTGAAGAATCAAAGCAAAGCTCTGTATTTTTATCATGTGGCCACTTGAGCTCCCATAATGACCCTGAAAGCCAAAGATCTAACATATCTTAGCTACAAATATAGGTCTAATGATTTCAAATTCATACAACCAATCTCATGGAGCTTAGAACAAGAGACACCGTCAGAGCACTATGCATCCTAATCTCCCTCACTTTTTCTGGTAATTAAATTCCTCACATCTGCAGCCCCTCAATCCTTTTCATTCATCAATACATTACAACTGTTAGTTAGAGACTGGTGTTGCAAAATATTTGTATTTTGTCATGACTCGTGTGTTTGTTACATGTTTTGTAAGGAGAATTCTTCTTAGCTTGATGTAAACATGGATGCGTTGTGTCTAGCAAACAAAATCATGTTATAAAGTATACGCAAACGACATTAAGAGATTGAATTCTTTTCCTTGTAGTAGAGGCAAGAAACAGAAGGCAAAGCGAGGAGTACTACTTGCAGGCCTTCAATCATCCGTATTGTGTCTACTACCATCCTAAACCCCCACCACCGCCAACGTTTTCTCCGGGCACGCCTATCTTCCTACCGCCGATAGTCTACCCGTCGCCATTGGCACCGCCGCCGCCGGCTCACGGCGGCACAATGCCTGGCCTGTGCCGACAGTTCCTGATCCAATCATCCTTTAGAAGGGTGATCCAACAAACTTAACAACTAATTAACTAAGTTAGGATCTCTGCCAACTTGGGGTGGATCTGACCACCCCAAGAGGGATCTAAACTACTGCGAATAATTAAAATAAAAGCTTCTAAACATACCCGGAATCTCAACCCTGGGGCGGGCAAGATGTTTCGCACCGTCTTCTGAGCCGCTCCTCGTCCCACGCCGAGCCAGGGAATTGACTAAGCCAGGATCACTATCCCTTAGAAGGGTGATCCAACAAACTTAGCCAAGCACATTGACTGGATCATGGTCCATTGAATGAAGATTGTCATTTTTATATGTGTGCCATAGACTAAAAGGCTTTTATTAACAACTAATTAATCCTATCAACTAGTTTTATCCTTAAATTCAAAATTTTAGTATTTGTTTAATAACTTTCATTAAATCCTTATCAGCTATAAGGTTCACGTGCTATCCTAATCGTTATTAGGATTTTAATAAATTTATTAACAACGCTAAATGCGAAGTCCTTTAATGAGAATTAATTTCATAACAATTAGAATTAAAATTTATTTAAGGGGACTACTCTAATCAGGAATTAGGTCTTAAAGTGTTGTTAATATTTTATTAAAACATAGCATGTCATTAGAATTTATCTCATAAATTTTAACGAGTTCTTTAATGGCTAACCTAAGAGGCTGTTTTGTGTTATCAAATAAGTGACAACATATGCATAGCCATTAGCATAAAGTTACACTAATTTTAACGCATAAAAAGAGTGTACAACTATTTAATCAATTAAATAGAATAATGTTTATCACATAAACAATTTTAGCATGCATACTTAAATTTAACATTTAAATTTAAAATATGATTTTTTTAAAAAATTTATTTTATCTCATAAAATAAAAACTTTTTTTATAAAAAATCACAAAATTTGCATGCTACTTAAAATATTTATCGCATAAAAATTTTAAACCTTATAAAATCAATTTTAAAAATATCACATAAACTTAAAACATCATTTTAAAAAATTCCATGCTTAAAAATTTATCATATAAAATTTTTAAACATCTAAAATTATTTTAACTTTATCGCATAAAATTTTAAAGTTTTAAAATCAGTTTTAAAATTATCACATAAATTTAAAACATCAATTTAAAAAATTTCATGTTTAAAATTTGTTACGAGGTGGAACTCGCGTACAATGAATTTGTATGATGGGGAACCAAGGGCACGGTGGTTATATGGAAATGAGGGGGTAGGTAGGCTGTTTTACAAGTGATTAGTGGGGTGAAGAAGTCGGATCCGTCGCCGGTGATGCCCACGGGGTCGAATCTCGCCGGAAGTAGTTGGGGAAGGTCGGACGGTAGGGGGCTGACGCTGACTACGGTCAAGGGACGAGCTCTCCTGCAGCATGAACAACTCGTCAGAAGGGCAGGGTTGGGGTTCAACCCTTAGCCCCTCCGATGCTTAAGTCAGTAATAAGGCTTAAAACGGGGGCTAGACACGCCGGCCGGACTCCCTGTGTGTCCGCCGCCCGTGACGAGCTTTTGGTGGGAGAGCAAAGATGTGGAAGACCTTAGCTCTCGTGTGTGAATAATAGAATAATGGGGGATTTCTCCAACCCCCTTTCCGTAAGAGGAATGGGGGTATTTATACCTGACGGGTGATGATTAGGCGTGCTGAGCTGGCGCGTGTGTCAGCGACAGCTCCAGACAAGGGCGTCGGGACTCGGGTTACCAGACCTGCTTTCGTCAGGCGGCGCGACGGCCGGGGGGGGCTTTTGTCGGGGTGTCAGAGCCGAAAGCATTAACTGTCAGATGGCTCAGCCGCCAGGGGGTGCTTTGTCAGACGGTCGGGTGACGTATGTGTCAGTCGTGTCCTTATCCTAGGCTGTTTGTCGTTAGCGACGAACTAAAGGCCGGGCTGTGTCACCCTAGGTGCCGCGGTTTGCGGGGGTCGGGCGGGCCGTCCCGATCGGGGGTTGTCCGGCCCGGCCGCGCCCCTCGGTCGGTCACGGGGTATGGCCCGCTGGTACGGAAGGGTACGTCCGCGCCCGTCAATAGGCCTGGCCTAGCTACCCAAGCGTCCCCAAGCGCCCTACCCCGGTGGGTCGGGCGGCTGCGGTTGTTCGCCTCGACCGGTTCGGGAAACACTGCAAGGCGCGCCTGACTCCGTGATGCCCCGGACTTTCGGGGCGGCGGTCCTTTTGTGATATGGTGAGTTAATGGGGTATGTTAGCGGATCCGGGCGGGAGTCTGACTCCTACGACCCTTAGGTCGTAACAATTGCCCCCGGCATTCGAGTGCGAAGCGGAAGCCCGGTTCGGCTCGGATGGCGTAACGTTACCGTGATACTACCTTTTACTTGTGACTCGGACCTGGATCTCAACTCCGGGGGGTGACGCCGGCCCCGCAGGGTGTGTCCCGCTATAGCGGGATCACGAGGTCTCTCCCTGACTCTGAGCTAAGCGGGGCGTTGTTCAAAAAAAAGAAAAGGGGGAGTATTATGCACCAATCTTTATCGGAAATCTAGGCGATATTTACAACACTTAGGAGAAGATGTGTGGGACGGAGTGTGGTCCACATTTGTTGTTCGCTTTGCCGGGAGGAGCAGATCCCTGCGTCAGGGCGGTCTTCCCGTATGTCGATTACCGAATTCCTACCACCACTGTCCAGGGGTGAGCCGAGGAGCCGACCCACGGTCGCAAGAGGGGATCCTCTTCTTTTCCCCTTCTTTGCTTCCTCGCGTTTTGCCTCGCTGTCGCCGTGCTGGGGGGTTGCGCGGCCTCGCCGGGGACCCCGCACACTGAGGGGGAACCCCCGGGTGGCTGAGGACGAGGTGGCGGTGGTGGCGCCGCTGGGCGAGCCGTTGAGGGGTTTTCTCCTCCCCGGCACCCTGTGGGGATCGCAGAAGGTGACGGCGTTAATTAGGGTGTTGTGGCCCGCGGCCGGCTATCTAGACCCGCCTTTTGATATAGTAACAAGCAGGAGGAAAGCTGGCGGGCAGTGCCTCCCATGTGTAAGGGGAATATCCTGTTGGAGGTGGTGGGGCTATAGCGGCCACCGTCGGGGGAAGTGAGGCCCGTCGGCGGTTATCGGCTTTTTTTTTGTGGTTCGGTGGGGCATTTGGGGCTGTTTTGTGCCCGGAGTGAGGGTATGGGAATCCCCTGCATCTCTCTTTTTCCCCTTTCCCCTGGCCTAAGGAGGGGGGGGGGGGGTATTTATAGCGAGGTTCTGCGGAAGGGTTTCTCTTGAGTAATGCGGGGGATTAGCGTTTCTAAGGGGCTCCGCGGAATCACGTGCTTTGGGAATCGCTTTTCCCCGGCGGTATCCGGCACTCTGGCCTCTCGGGGGGGCGTGTTACCGCTGACGGCGCGTCGACCGAGCGGCCTTTTGTTATGTTGAGTCGCATCGCGACACTGTTCTGACGAGACAGGGCGCTGCCTTTTCAGGACTGGGCGCATATTTCGCGGCCTCTGCCTTGGGACCGGTCCATTCCGGGTCATGTTGTTTTGGCATCTTACGGAAGTTACGCAATTACCAATCATGCCCCCAACATTCCCGTGTCCGAGATCGCGAGGTCTGGGGGAAGGGGATGTTGTTGGCTTGTGTTGCTTTTAGGCGGGGTGGGGGGTCGGCGGAGTGGCTAGGGGTGATTCACGCTATCCTATCGTTATGTAATCTCGGGTCGACCCTGTTACGCGGGGCGGGTTCCAGTGCATCTCTTTCCCCCTGGAGGGAAAGGTGTCGGTGACTTTTAGTGAGCGGGGCTCGCGCTGCAGGCGTAGATTTCCCGGAAGTCCTATGCCAGTTAGGAGGGGTAGTGCATTGCTAACCCAGAGCTTGGCGGGGGGATAGCTATCCGCTATGGTGTTCTCCGAAAAATCTGAGCATATAAAGAAGAACATTTTTATTTAGGTTTGTAAAGGCTGATCTACAGCTTGTACAGGAGTTCTTAGTTTATCGCCCGTTGTGGGGTCCGACCCGGCTGGGGGGGAGCCATTGAGCTGTCCTCGCCCGTGGTTTAATGACCTCCGGATCGGGTTATCGCTGTGGGCCGTGTGGGCCCTTCGTAACTTGAATTGAGCTCGGCGCGGAGGAGAGTGGCCACCTTCCGTGCTGAAGTGTTGCAAGGTCTCTTTGGCGATCGTGCCGCCTTCCCTTCGTTGCGTCGTCATCTCTTTCCGCGGACATGGTTTTCCTCGGTCCGGGGGAGGCGCCGAGGAGGGAAGCAGTCTTGCTGAGACTTGCTCCTTGGGGAGGTTCTTGAGCATCGGGCCGTCCCCCGCCGCCCTGAGCCTCGCTGCTTCGGTTTGAGGGTGGGGTTCGGCGCCCGATGGTGCATGGGCGAGCTGACACGCCAGGACTCGCCGTTTGGGCTTGTCGGGGATGCAGCCTTTCCGAGGTCATCGGTCGGAGGTCGAGGGCGGGGAGGTACCGGTCGGCTGGCGCTGGGGGCTCTCACCCACCCAGTCGGCTTTGAACGGATGCCATTCTTTCTCCGACTCGTCCTTGCTTAGGGGACGGAGGCGTGAAAGGTGGATTTCCCTTGTGTAAGTGGAATATCCAGTTGGCGATCCGTTTGTAAGTGGAATATCCTGTTGGCAGTGCTGGAGGTGCAGGCATCGCTGCCCTGGGCGGCGGGAACCATTGATGGCCAGTGACCTCTCTTTTGTTAGGGCGTTGTATCTCGGCCCGTTTCCCGGTGGGTGGGGGGATCAAGTGGCGGTTTCTCATGTCTGCCGGTTCTCTTATATTCAGAAGGAGGAGTGGCGTCTTTATAGGGAGATCTCGCTGACGGTTTCTCCTTTAGTTATTGCGCTGAGTTGGCACCATTAATGGGCTCCTCGAATTCATGCCCGTAGGAAACCGTCTTTGCCAGGTGGCTCTCACGGGTCCTCTTTTGGAGCGAATCATTAATGGTGGCGTGTTTCTCGAGCGGCCTTTCGTTTCGTCGAGTCACATCGGGGCCGCCTACTCGGGAACTGACGTCGTTTCGTCCCGGTTTGTGTGCCCCTGTTTTTGATTTTTCGAGGGCCACGGGCCACGGGCCCCTCTCGGGTTTGGGTGGCTAGGGTTGGTCCTGCCCCAGAGGTCTTGAGGGGAGGAGCGGGCGCGTAGCCCGGCCCGTGCCCTTCTCTGGTTTGGGTGGCTAGGGTTGGCCCAGCCCCAGAGGTCTTGAGGGGGGGAGCGGGCGTGTAGCCCGGCCCGTGCCCTTCTCTGGTTTGGGTGGCTAGGGTTGGCCCTGCCCCAGAGGTCTTGAGGGGGGGAGCGGGCGCGTAGCCCGGCCCGTGCCCTTCTCTGGTTTGGGTGGCTAGGGTTGGTCCTGCCCCAGAGGTCTTGAGGGGGGGAGCGGGCGCGTAGCCCGGCCCGTGCCCTTCTCTGGTTTGGGTGGCTAGGGTTGGCCCTGCCCCAGAGGTCTGGAGGGGGGGAGCGGGCGTGTAGCCCGGCCCGTGCCCACCTCTGGTTTGGGTGGCTAGGGTTGGCCCTGCCCCAGAGGTCTTGAGGGGGGGAGCGGGCGCGTAGCCCGGCCCGTGCCCTTCTCTGGTTTGGGTGGCTAGGGTTGGCCCTGCCCCAGAGGTCTTGAGGGGGGGAGTGGGCGTGTAGCCCGGCCCGTGCCCTTCTCTGGTTTGGGTGGCTAGGGTTGGCCCTGCCCCAGAGGTCTGGAGGGGGGGAGCGGGCGCGTAGCCCGGCCCGTGCCCACCTCTGGTTTGGGTTGCTAGGGTTGGCCCTGCCCCAGAGGTCTTGAGGGGGGAGCGGGCGCGTAGCCCGGCCCGTGCCCTTCTCTGGTTTGGGTGGCTAGGGTTGGCCCTGCACCAGAGGTCTTGAGGGGGGGAGCGGGCGCGTAGCCCGGCCCGTGCCCTTCTCTGGTTTGGGTGGCTAGGGTTGGCCCTGCCCCAGAGGTCTGGAGGGGGGAGCGGGCGCGTAGCCCGGCCCGTGCCCACCTCTGGTTTGGGTGGCTAGGGTTGGCCCTGCCCCAGAGGTCTTGAGGGGGGGAGCGGGCGCGTAGCCTGGCCCGTGCCCACCTCTGGTTTGGGTGGCTAGGGTTGGCCCTGCCCCAGAGGTCTTGAGGGGGGGAGCGGGCGCGTAGCCCGGCCCGTGCCCTTCTCTGGTTTGGGTGGCTAGGGTTGGCCCTGCCCCAGAGGTCTTGAGGGGGGGAGCGGGGGCGTAGCCCGGCCCGTGCCCTTCTCTGGTTTGGGTGGCTAGGGTTGGCCCTGCCCCAGAGGTCTGGAGGGGGGAGCGGGCGCGTAGCCCGGCCCATGAACTTCTCTGGTTTGGGTGGCTAGGGTTGGCCCTGCCCCAGAGGTCTGGAGGGGGGGAGCGGGCGCGTAGCCCGGCCCGTGCCCTTCTCTGGTTTGGGTGGCTAGGGTTGGCCCTGCCCCAGAGGTCTGGAGGGGGGGGAGCGGGCGCGTAGCCCGGCCCGTGCCCTTCTCTGGTTTGGGTGGCTAGGGTTGGCCCTGCCCCAGAGGTCTTGAGGGGGGGAGCGGGCACGTAGCCCGGCCCGTGCCCTTCTCTGGTTTGGGTGGCTAGGGTTGGCCCTGCCCCAGAGGTCTTGAGGGGGGAGCGGGCGCGTAGCCCGGCCCGTGCCCTTCTCTGGTTTGGGTGGCTAGGGTTGGCCCTGCACCAGAGGTCTTGAGGGGGGGAGCGGGCGCGTAGCCCGGCCCGTGCCCTTCTCTGGTTTGGGTGGCTAGGGTTGGCCCTGCCCCAGAGGTCTGGAGGGGGGAGCGGGCGCGTAGCCCGGCCCGTGCCCACCTCTGGTTTGGGTGGCTAGGGTTGGCCCTACCCCAGAGGTCTTGAGGGGGGGAGCGGGCGCGTAGCCTGGCCCGTGCCCACCTCTGGTTTGGGTGGCTAGGGTTGGCCCTGCCCCAGAGGTCTTGAGGGGGGGAGCGGGCGCGTAGCCCGGCCCGTGCCCTTCTCTGGTTTGGGTGGCTAGGGTTGGCCCTGCCCCAGAGGTCTTGAGGGGGGGAGCGGGGGCGTAGCCCGGCCCGTGCCCTTCTCTGGTTTGGGTGGCTAGGGTTGGCCCTGCCCCAGAGGTCTGGAGGGGGGAGCGGGCGCGTAGCCCGGCCCATGAACTTCTCTGGTTTGGGTGGCTAGGGTTGGCCCTGCCCCAGAGGTCTGGAGGGGGGGAGCGGGCGCGTAGCCCGGCCCGTGCCCTTCTCTGGTTTGGGTGGCTAGGGTTGGCCCTGCCCCAGAGGTCTGGAGGGGGGGAGCGGGCGCGTAGCCCGGCCCGTGCCCTTCTCTGGTTTGGGTGGCTAGGGTTGGCCCTGCCCCAGAGGTCTTGAGGGGGGGAGCGGGCGCGTAGCCCGGCCCGTGCCCTTCTCTGGTTTGGGTGGCTAGGGTTGGCCCTGCCCCAGAGGTTTGGAGGGGGGGAGCGGGCGCGTAGCCTGGCCCGTGCCCACCTCTGGTTTGGGTGGCTAGGGTTGGCCCTGCCCCAGAGGTCTTGAGGGGGGGGAGCGGGCGCGTAGCCCGGCCCGTGCCCTTCTCTGGTTTGGGTGGCTAGGGTTGGCCCTGCCCCAGAGGTCTTGAGGGGGGGAGCGGGGGCGTAGCCCGGCCCGTGCCCTTCTCTGGTTTGGGTGGCTAGGGTTGGCCCTGCCCCAGAGGTCTGGAGGGGGGAGCGGGCGCGTAGCCCGGCCCTTGAACTTCTCTGGTTTGGGTGGCTAGGGTTGGCCCTGCCCCAGAGGTCTGGAGGGGGGGAGCGGGCGCGTAGCCCGGCCCGTGCCCTTCTCTGGTTTGGGTGGCTAGGGTTGGCCCTGCCACAGAGGTCTTGAGGGGGGGAGCGGGCGCGTAGCCCGGCCCGTGCCCTTCTCTGGTTTGGGTGGCTAGGGTTGGCCCTGCCCCAGAGGTCTGGAGGGGGGAGCGGGCGCGTAGCCCGGCCCCTGCCCTTCTCTGGTTTGGGTGGCTAGGGTTGGCCCTGCCCCAGAGGTCTGGAGGGGGGGAGCGGGCGCGTAGCCCGGCCCGTGCCCTTCTCTAGTTTGGGTGGCTAGGGTTGGTCCTGCCCCAGAGGTCTTGAGGGGGGGAGCGGGCGCGTAGCCCGGCCCGTGCCCTTCTCGGGTTTGGGTGGCTAGGGTTGGCCCTGCCCCAGAGGTCTGGAGGGGGGGGAGCGGGCGTGTAGCCCGGCCCGTGCCCACCTCTGGTTTGGGTGGCTAGGGTTGGCCCTGCCCCAGAGGTCTGGAGGGGGGGAGCGGGCGCGTAGCCCGGCCCGTGCCCTTCTCTGGTTTGGGTGGCTAGGGTTGGCCCTGCCCCAGAGGTCTTGAGGGGGGGAGCGGGCGTGTAGCCCGGCCCGTGCCCTTCTCTGGTTTGGGTGGCTAGGGTTGGCCCTGCCCCAGAGGTCTGGAGGGGGGGAGCGGGCGCGTAGCCCGGCCCGTGCCCACCTCTGGTTTGGGTTGCTAGGGTTGGCCCTGCCCCAGAGGTCTTGAGGGGGGAGCGGGCGCGTAGCCCGGCCCGTGCCCTTCTCTGGTTTGGGTGGCTAGGGTTGGCCCTGCACCAGAGGTCTTGAGGGGGGGGAGCGGGCGCGTAGCCCGGCCCGTGCCCTTCTCTGGTTTGGGTGGCTAGGGTTGGCCCTGCCCCAGAGGTCTGGAGGGGGGGAGCGGGCGCGTAGCCCGGCCCATGCCCTTCTCTGGTTTGGGTGGCTAGGGTTGGCCCTGCCCCAGAGGTCTTGAGGGGGGGAGCGGGCGCGTAGCCCGGCCCATGCCCTTCTCTGGTTTGGGTGGCTAGGGTTGGCCCTGCCCCAGAGGTCTGGAGGGGGGGAGCGGGCGCGTAGCCTGGCCCGTGCCCACCTCTGGTTTGGGTGGCTAGGGTTGGCCCTGCCCCAGAGGTCTTGAGGGGGGGGAGCGGGTGCGTAGCCCGGCCCGTGCCCTTCTCTGGTTTGGGTGGCTAGGGTTGGCCCTGCCCCAGAGGTCTTGAGGGGGGGAGCGGGGGCGTAGCCCGGCCCGTGCCCTTCTCTGGTTTGGGTGGCTAGGGTTGGCCCTGCCCCAGAGGTCTGGAGGGGGGAGCGGGCGCGTAGCCCGGCCCATGAACTTCTCTGGTTTGGGTGGCTAGGGTTGGCCCTGCCCCAGAGGTCTGGAGGGGGGGAGCGGGCGCGTAGCCCGGCCCGTGCCCTTCTCTGGTTTGGGTGGCTAGGGTTGGCCCTGCCCCAGAGGTCTTGAGGGGGGGAGCGGGCGCGTAGCCCGGCCCGTGCCCTTCTCTGGTTTGGGTGGCTAGGGTTGGCCCTGCCCCAGAGGTCTGAAGGGGGGAGCGGGCGCGTAGCCCGGCCCCTGCCCTTCTCTGGTTTGGGTGGCTAGGGTTGGCCCTGCCCCAGAGGTCTGGTGGGGGGGAGCGGGCGTGTAGCCCGGCCCGTGCCCTTCTCTAGTTTGGGTGGCTAGGGTTGGTCCTGCCCCAGAGGTCTTGATGGGGGGAGCGGGCGCGTAGCCCGGCCCGTGCCCTTCTCTGGTTTGGGTGGCTAGGGTTGGCCCTGCCCCAGACGTCTGGAGGGGGGGAGCGGGCGTGTAGCCCGGCCCGTGCCCACCTCTGGTTTGGGTGGCTAGGGTTGGCCCTGCCCCAGAGGTCTGGAGGGGGGGAGCGGGCGCGTAGCCCGGCCCGTGCCCTTCTCTGGTTTGGGTGGCTAGGGTTGGCCCTGCCCCAGAGGTCTTGAGGGGGGGAGCGGGCGTGTAGCCCGGCCCGTGCCCTTCTCTGGTTTGGGTGGCTAGGGTTGGCCCTGCCCCAGAGGTCTGGAGGGGGGGAGCGGGCGCGTAGCCCGGCCCGTGCCCACCTCTGGTTTGGGTTGCTAGGGTTGGCCCTGCCCCAGAGGTCTGGAGGGGGGGAGCGGGCGCGTAGCCCGGCCCGTGCCCTTCTCTGGTTTGGGTGGCTAGGGTTGGCCCTGCACCAGAGGTCTTGAGGGGGGAGCGGGCGCGTAGCCCGGCCCGTGCCCTTCTCTGGTTTGGGTGGCTAGGGTTGGCCCTGCCCCAGAGGTCTGGAGGGGGGGAGCGGGCGCGTAGCCCGGCCCATGCCCTTCTCTGGTTTGGGTGGCTAGGGTTGGCCCTGCCCCAGAGGTCTGTCGGGGGGGAGCGGGCGCGTAGCCCGGCCCATGCCCTTCTCTGGTTTGGGTGGCTAGGGTTGGCCCTGCCCCAGAGGTCTTGAGGGGGGGAGCGGGCGCGTAGCCCGGCCCGTGCCCTTCTCTGGTTTGGGTGGCTAGGGTTGGCCCTGCCCCAGAGTTCTGGAGGGGGGAGCGGGCGCGTAGCCCGGCCCGTGCCCACCTCTGGTTTGGGTGGCTAGGGTTGGCCCTGCCCCAGAGGTCTTGAGGGGGGGAGCGGGCGCGTAGCCCGGCCCGTGCCCTTCTCTGGTTTGGTGGCTAGGGTTGGCCCTGCTCCAGAGGTCTTGAGGGGGGGAGCGGGCGCGTAGCCCGGCCCGTGCCCTTCTCTGGTTTGGGTGGCTAGGGTTGGCCCTGCCCCAGAGGTCTTGAGGGGGGGAGCGGGCGTGTAGCCCGGCCCGTGCCCTTCTCTGGTTTGGGTGGCTAGGGTTGGCCCTGCCCCAGAGGTCTTGAGGGGGGGAGCGGGCGTGTAGCCCGGCCCGTGCCCTTCTCTGGTTTGGGTGGCTAGGGTTGGCCCTGCCCCAGAGGTCTGGAGGGGGGGAGCGGGCGCGTAGCCCGGCCCGTGCCCTTATCTGGTTTGGGTGGCTCGAGTTGGCCCTGCCCCAGAGGTCTGGAGGGGGGGAGCGGGCGCGTAGCCCGGCCCGTGCCCACCTCTGGTTTGGGTGGCTAGGGTTGGCCCTGCCCCAGAGGTCTTGAGGGGGGGAGCGGGCGCGTAGCCCGGCCCGTGCCCTTCTCTGGTTTTGGTGGCTAGGGTTGGCCCTGCCCCAGAGGTCTTGAGGGGGGGAGCGGGCGTGTAGCCCGGCCCGTGCCCTTCTCTGGTTTGGGTGGCTAGGGTTGGCCCTGTCGCAGAGGTCTTGAGGGGGGGAGCGGGCGCGTAGCCCGGCCCGTGCCCTTCTCTGGTTTGGGTGGCTAGGGTTGGCCCTGCCCCAGAGGTCTTGAGGGGGTGTGCGGGCGTGTAGCCCGGCCCGTGCCCTTCTCTGGTTTGGGTGGCTAGGGCTGGTCCTGCCCCGGAGTCTTTGAGAGGGCGGGTATTGGTCCGTCGGGTACCCCGCCGAAGGCGCTCTGGTTTGGGTGGCCAAGGTTAGTGACCTTGCCCCGGAGGTCTTCCTGGGGGGGAGCGAGTACGCAGCTCGGCCCGTGCCCCTCTCCGGTGTGGGGTGGCGAGGATTGGTCCTGCCCCGGAGTCTTTGAGAGGGCGTGTATTGGGCCGTCGCCTCCCCGCAGCCTCTATAGTCAGACGGGTATTGGGCCGTCGCCTACCCCGCATATGGCGCTCCGGTTTGGGTGGTCAAGCTCAGTGAACTTGCCCCGGAGGTCTTCCTGGGGGGAGCGAGTACGAAGCTCGGCCCGTGCCCCTCTCCGGTTTGGGTGGCGAGGATTGGTCCTGCCCCGGAGTCTTTGAGAGGGCGGGTATTGGGCCGTCGCCTCCCCGCAGCCTCTATAGTCGGACGGGTATTGGGCCGTCACCTACCCCGCATATGGCGCTCCGGTTTGGGTGGCCAAGCTCAGTAAACTTGCCCCGGAGGTCTTCCTGGGGGGAGCGAGTACGCAGCTCGGCCCGTGCCCCTCTCCGGTTTGGGTGGCGAGGATTGGTCCTGCCCCGGAGTCTTTGAGAGGGCGGGTATTGGGCCGTCGCTTCCCCGCAGCCTCTATAGTCGGACGGGTATTGGGCCGTCGCCTACCCCGCATATGGCGCACCGGTTTGGGTGGCCATGCTCAGTGAACTTGCCCCGGTGGTCTTCCTGGGGGGAGCGAGTACGCAGCTCGGCCCGTGCCCCTCTCCGGTTTGGGTGGCGAGGATTGGTCCTGCCCCGGAGTCTTTGAGAGGGCGGGTATTGGGCCGTCGCCTCCCCGCAGCCTCTATAGTCGGACGGGTATTGGGCCGTCGCCTACCCCGCATATGGCGCTCCGGTTTGGGTGGCCAAGCTCAGTGAACTTGCCCCGGGGGTCTTCCTAGGGGGGAGCGAGTACGCAGCTCGGCCCGTGCCCCTCTCCGGTTTGGGTGGCTAGGACTGGTCCTGCCCCGGAGTCTTTGAGAGGGCGGGTATTGGTCCGTCGGGTACCCCGCCGAAGGCGCTCCGGTTTGGGTGGCCAAGCTCAGTGAACTTGCCCCGGAGGTCTTCCTGGGGGGGCGCGAGTACGCAGCTCGGCCCGTGCCCCTCTCCGGTTTGGGGTGGCGAGGATTGGTCCTGCCCCGGAGTCTTTGAGAGGGCGGGTATTGGGCCGTCGCCTCCCCGCAGCCTCTATAGTCGGACGGGTATTGGGCCGTCGCCTACCCCGCATATGGCGCTCCGGTTTGGGTGGTCAAGCTCAGTGAACTTGCCCCGGAGGTCTTCCTGGGGGGAGCGAGTACGCAGCTCGGCCCGTGCCCCTCTCCGTTTTGGGTGGCGAGGATTGGTCCTGCCCCGGAGTCTTTGAGAGTGCGGGTATTGGGCCGTCGCCTCCCCGCAGCCTCTATAGTCGGACGGGTATTCGGCCGTCGCCTACCCCGCATATGGCGCTCCGGTTTGGGTGGCCAAGCTCAGTGAACTTGCCCCGGAGGTCTTCCTGGGGGGAGCGAGTACGCAGCTCGGCCCGTGCCCCTCTCCGGTTTGGGTGGCGAGGATTGGTCCTGCCCCGGAGTCTTTGAGAGGGCGGGTATTGGGCCGTCGCCTCCCCGCAGCCTCTATAGTCGGACGGGTATTGGGCCGTCGCCTACCCCGCATATGGCGCTCCGGTTTGGGTGGCCAAGCTCAGTGAACTTGCCCCGGAGGTCTTCCTGGGGGGGAGCGAGTACGCAGCTCGGCCCGTGCCCCTCTCCGGTTTGGGTGGCGAGGATTGGTCCTGCCCCGGAGTCTTTGAGAGGGCGGGTATTGGGCCGTCGCCTCCCCGCAGCCTCTATAGTCGGACGGGTATTGGGCCGGCGCCTACCCCGCATATGGCGCTCCGGTTTGGGTGGCCAAGCTCAGTGAACTTGCCCCGGAGGTCTTCCTGGGGGGAGCGAGTACGCAGCTCAGCCCGTGCCCCTCTCCGGTTTGGGTGGCGAGGATTGGTCCTGCCCCGGAGTCTTTGAGAGGGTTGAACTGAAATTGTCATGCAGAAAAGGCGAAACTCGAAGATAAAAAGAAGGGAACAAGGTATTTCGTGTAGGACTTACAGTTCCCGGCTATGCCACGACCGGCGCATCGCGCCCCTTGGAGTGATTAGCCCGTCCTTCTCAGGGGGGGTGGGCGCGAGGTCGATCCTGTTTCCCTCGGTAGCGGCATCGGCTGGAGCTAACTCTGGCTTGTGGGGGTCATAACTCCGCCCGGGGAGTCGATCTTCAGGTTTACCTCTGGTCCCTTGTGCTTGGTCGACCCTACGCAGCAGCTCCTAGACAGCTTCTGGCTTCCCCGTACGATCCCCACGCCTCGGGGGGTTTGGAACTTGACCATCTGATGGAGAAGGCTGGGGAGCGCTCCGATGGCCGACATGTAAGGTCGTCCTATGATCCCGTTGTACGCCGACATAATGTCGACCACAACGAACAGCGTCATTCGAGTGACGACCTGTGGTTCTTCTCCGAGG
>CM061142.1:483318720-483405736 GCA_030789695.1 Scilla litardierei
TCGAGCTATATATGCATGGTTTTCAAATAGGGTTTCCTTTCTTTTCTTTTACGCTCGATTTCCTCGATATCGATTTGATTATAATACTAGGACATGCTTTTAGTCCCAGATCCCATCCAATATGCTCGTCATGATCATTCTCATATTCTCTAGGATAGGAGTACTCAAAACCAACCTAGGTTTCTTAGATATCCACTTTATGCATGGCCCGTAGAATTGATAGTTGAGTACGATGGTTTATAACCCATCGAGACTTGGATAACAACATATTAGCAAGTACTGAGGAGCATCATCACCTTTCATATTCATGCTTTCCATTTCAAACAAAATGTGTGTATATATGAGAAAAAGAATAAAGCACGCACCGTTCCCCGAACGAAACTGAGCAACCGGATCCCCACGATGGAAACCGTTGGGGCCTCGCGTCAAAAGGTCTAGCTTGGGGGAGTGCGTGAAAATAAGAATTATGTTTGGTTCAAGCTAGTAGGTCTGAAAGGTCGTTCTTGGCTTGATGCGCTAAGGTCGTCTGCCCTGGGAGTTATCGACCCAACGCTCCTTACCCGAACCAATTAGAATCCACACACAACACACACACACACACACACACACACACACACACACACGAAAAAGATTTGGAAGCATGAATAGATTGTTGATCTCACGAGTCATGGAAAGTTGAGGTGTTGTGAGAGCCACTTCCTTGATGGACAAATAACCCATTATCTCAAATTTATCACTTCCTCGACCATTGCATAGCTTTGATCTCTTTATTTTTGGCCTAAGGACGGGTTAGAGGAAATATTCTAGGTTTTGAGCTTGATCATGCATGGTTTATTACTTGTCGATTCAAGTTAAAAACCATGTCTTAGGGTTACATTCTTATAGATAGAGGGGACTTGGCATTTTAGATTTCCTTGGATTTGAATTTCCTATTTGTCCACATATATGTGCTCGATTTCGCGAATTCCTCGAAACTCATAACATCATCTACATGCTAGATTGCATACCTCATTCTTACTCCCTCTTCGTCTTCCTCGTGGATGAGGAAGAGTTTAGCTTGAGGGATTTTGATATGATGTTTATATATATAGTTTTCACTTTCTTTTCATCACGTTTTGTCCACTTCGCCTTGTTTTTCGTGCCATTTTTACTGTTTTTGTTCCTTTCTACGCTTTTTGTCTCCCCGTGCTTTTCAAGTGAAATTAGAGCATTGTGAAGCTAAATGGCATGATATTAAGCTTTTGGAGCTTGGTTGGCACGTGAAACTTGATTTCATAGATTTTGGAGTTTTTGGTGGATTTTTGAGCCGGATTGTGGAGTGTGGAGCTGGAAAAGTTGGATTATTGAAGGGATGTGAGCATGGAGCTTTGTAGCTGGAAGATGGGGGTATGGAGCATGTGATTCGAGAAGAAGTGGAGTGTTGCATTGGAGATGAGGAGTGTAGTTCATGGCTGGGGAATTGTTGATTATTGGAACTTGGAGGAATGAAGCTCGAAGTGTTAGAGTGAGGTTGTAGCGCTGTGATGATAGAATGGAATTGTAGAGGAAGATGAACTTAAAGGATGATTCTTGGATTGTGAGCCTGATCTGAGGAGTGAAGCTGGGAAGATTGATAGCTGGAGCCTATCAAGAGGAGCAACAACATTCACACGGCCATATGGTTAAACCATACGTCCGAGTCATTTTCCTCTCCAGCAGCAAGAGCAGCAGCCGCGACCGTGTGAACTTGGTTCACATGACCGCGTGGATTATTTACTCACCAAGCGCCAGTAGCAACAAAGAATCATGCGAATGTGGCTGTAAACCACACAGCTGTGTCAATCTTACCTCGACCAAAGAAGCGACAGCAACAGCATCACGAGAACGACACGGTCGCGTGGTTTAACCACGCTGACGTTTGAAAGCAAATCTGTTGGGACCCATCTCGACCCTAGGGTTGTATTTAAGCACGGGGAACACCGTCTTTCAAGGGGGCCGAGCTTTTTAGGCTGTTTGAGCCTTTTCACTATTTGATTGATTTTTATGAGTAGTTTAGGGTTTAGATTAGTTTTTAGATAGATTTTAGTGGAGCTCCTTGTGGATTTTGTAAAAGGGATTGACAACCCCTCTATGAATGAACGAGATAAGCCTTCATCCCTCTTTCTTTGTTATTATCTGTGTTGATATTGATGTTATTTGTGTTCTTGTGTTGATGTTGTTGTTGCTGTGTTCTTGCTGTTGTTCTTATTTCTCTCTATATTATTATTATTATCATCGTATCATACCCTCTTGTTAACTCCCGTATTCATGTCCCCTTTTCCAATCAATTAACGTAGCTAGCATATAACTATACATCGAGCTAGTACTCGATCACCTAGCCTCCCTGCGAATGACTCGTAACGCACTACGACGACGCCGTGCGCTTGCGGTTATAAATGGTAAAGCTCCTATCAGTGGGCCATCGAATATGGGGTTCAAGGAATCGGTGGGCATGTTGTAGTCTTAGTTCATCAAGTGTAATGAGAACGCTAAATGCTCGTGCCTAATAGAGTTAAGAAACTCAAAGGTGAGTCTCTTGTAGGTACGGGCCTCGCAAGCTAGAAACTCCTCCTAACCTATGTTATCAAGGAGTGTGTAGACACCCTTAATGAGTCCTAGTGAGTCGAGAGCAGGTACGCTCGGCAACTTGGTGGGTACAATGACTCGGTGGGAAAGGGACGTGAAAGTGTCATGTTGATGTTCATCAACGAAAATGATCCCTAGGTTGTCTATTTGTGGGGGAGCAATGGGTGGTGCATCAGCAGATGTGGAGGCTACATTAGTGGAAGTGCGTTAATGTTTGTTCCTCCCTCGAGATGGCCCGGGAACAGTACACTTAGTGCGAGTGCGTGGATGCATCGTGAATATGGTGTAAAAGGTGATCATGGATGCAGTTTGTGAATGCCAGCAAGTGTGCAAAACTATGAATCCCATGCAATCGAGCTAAAACAGCGAGCAATTGAAAATTTTGAGATAATGAAGGATTATACCCAAGTTGCAATGCTCCTCACTGATTTTGCAGCGCACCAAGCCTCTATAGGAATCCTCAAGCTATCCTCAAGCTCATGCAATTTACCCCAAGTGTTGAGAAGTCCCCCATCGATTGAACATCCAGAAAACCCCCAACGCAATCACATTAGGGTTTGGGATGCTAGCCATTTAGACTGGAATCAATGGTGGAAGAGGGGATTGAAGGTGGAGGAGGGGTTCTAAGGTGATTTCGGAGAGAGGGAGAGAGGTTGGAGGCATTGGGTGATCGGAGGTGGAGAGACTAAGGAGAGGAAATTCGAAACGACGAGGGAAATTGAGCTTGACGCGATAAACATAGGGTTAGGGGCTTTATATAGGCCAACGATGCGACCGAGTGAAATAGTCACATCATTTAAGGATGCAAGGATCAATGGGTTTAATGAACAACGCGGTCGATTCGACACGGTCGTGTCGATTGCATATCGACCACGTCATTTGGGAAAATTGGTGCCTAAGAAGTCCATTGACGTGGTCGTTTGGAAAAATGATGCGACTGCATCCATATGATAGGGTTGGATGAATTTTTGGCTCAAAAACCCATAAGGTCCCAGACTTTAAACGACCGTGTCGTTTGGGTCCAAACGACGTCGTCGCTGTAAGGGTTGTGGGTTTTAAATCGGCCTTGGACTTTTAAAAACAACGTGGTCGCGTCGTTTGGAGTAAACGGCAGCGTCCATATGACTGGGGGGTTCTTTTTGGCTCAAATTTCCAGTATGTTCCCCGATTTTAAACAGACGCGTCGTTTGGGTTAAATGATCGCGTCGTTTGGGCTCTTCTTAGCTCAAAGTCTTCTCCAATATTGTTCTGGGTGATGCGGTTGTGTGTATCAGTATGATGCAGCTGTGTCGAATTGTATTTCAACTCCTCTCCCAGCATTTCAGCATGCGGTCAAGTGGTGTATCCCATGCGACCATTTCGATCCCTCCTGCATTGAAAATACTTGGGATTAATTCTAGGATTTGGGAATTTTATTCAATCAAATCTAAACTAAACTAAGATAAAAAATTGAAAATAGAGATTGAAACAAACTAAAACTTGGGTTTCTTCCCAAGAAGCGCTCGTTAATAGTCGTGAGCTCGACTCCCTTTGTAAATTTGATCATGGTGGCTTTAGGGTGGAGAGATTTAAAATATCTTCCTCTCCATGCTTCTTTAAGTCCTTTTTAGCATTACCTTGCATAGATCTTGTAACCTCAGCTCCTTAGTATCATGTGGGTGTGATCGTAGAATATCGTCTTTGAACCCTTCTTTTGGAGATTTCTTAGATGATCTTGCTAGTTCCTCCAATGTTTCCAGATGCCCTCTGTGAATTGGGTTTTCTTGTGGTAGCTCCTCCATAGTGCTCAAAAGCATATCCTCCAATGTGGTCTCCTTAATGACTTATTCGAGGAGATCAAGATGCTAGTGATGGTCATCTTCAGGGAGTTGCTTGATAGTCTTTTGAAGATCGAACTCTACCTTCTCTTTTCCAACATTGAGGGATAGCTTCCCTCCTTTCACATCTATAAGCACACTTGCCGTGGCCAGAAATGGACAGCCTAGTATAATCGATATGTTGGGGTCTTCGGGCATGTCCATGATGACAAAGTCACATGGAACCAAAATCTTTCCAACACATACTGGTATATACTCTATTATTCCCAGGGGTACTTTATCGACCTATCAGCAAGTTGGAGGGACATGTTTATCGGTTGTGGCTCTCCCATCCCGAGTCTCTTGCCAATGGATAGCGGTATCAAGCTTATGCTTGCTCCTAGATCACAAAGTGCTCTTTTGATCATTACATTACCGACATCACATAGGATGGAAAAGCTTCTCGGATCCTCGAGTTTCTCGACCACCTTCCATTGGAGTATTGCACTACACTCTACTGAAAGTACAATCTTCTTCCACCTACCCTCTTTGTGATGATCTCCTTTAGAAACTTATCATAGGTTGGGATTTCGAAGATTGCATCAAGGAAGGGTATTGTGATGTTCAGTTGCTTCAAGAGGTCGAAGAACTTTCCATACTTCTCATCCAATCTTGCCTTGGCTAGTCTCGATGGAAAAGTGACCTTTGGGGTGTAGGTTCTAGGTGGCTTCTCAGTGGCCTCTCCTTCTCTTCTCTCAATATTCTTCTCACTTAGCGGCTCAGATGACGGAGGTGCTACCTTAAACTCAATTTCAGATTCAACCTCCACTTGAGGCTCCTTCTCAACTGCAACGTCCTCTTCCACAGTGGGCATAGAGGAGCCTTCCATCTGCTTCCCGCTCCTCAGAGTGATGGCATTTATGTGTCCTCGAGGGTTTGGTTCAGTTTTCCCCGGTAGTTGCCCCTGCGACCTCGCCATCTGCGACAGTTGTTGTGCCATCTACGCTATTTGGGTCTCCACCAATTTTTGGCTTGTAGCTAGTTGTTAAGTGATGGTCATAAGCTGCTGGATGGACGATTGGAAATAATCATTTCTTTGCACCTGCATAAGAATCTGATTCTCTATTAGTATTTCTAAATTATACTTAGAAGAGGACGGCATATGAGTAGAAGGTCTTTGATTGAAGTTCTGCATTAGTGCTTAATGAGGCGCTTGGAATTGTTGGGGGTGTTGTGGGTATGGCGGTTGAGGTTGCAATCCAAGGCTCCTATAAGAGAAATTAGGATGGTTCTTCCATCCTTGGTTGAAAGTGTTGGAGTACGGGTTATTGGGCTGCCTTAAATTATTTCCATATAGCGCGTTAGCCTGCTCAATGTCATGCCCGATGGTGTTACCAGCGTAGATGGGCATTCATTTCCTGGGTGTCCCTGCACACCACATACTTCACATAAATCCGCTGTAGCACCCATTCCAAGCATAGATAATTGTTTGGTCAATGCGTCAAACTTAGCAGTGGAAACTTCGTCAAATTCATACTTACCTCCCTTCCTAAAGGTAGCTCTCTCATTACTCCATATGTAGTTGTTGGCGGCCATGTCCTCCAACAATCTATTGGCTTCTTTAGAATTTTTATTCATGATTTCCCATTAGTAGCGGCATCTACCGTCATCTTCACCTTGCGGGAAAGCCCAATATAGACCGTCTGGATAAGGAGCCAATCCGGTATTCCATGATGGGGGCAATTCCTCTGCAGATCTTTGAATCTCTCCCATGCCTCATATGGCGATTCTTGGTCATGCTGAAAGAACGAGGTGATCTCATTGTGCATCTTCACGGTCTGAAGGGAAAAACTTTGTTAGAAAAGCTCATGAAAGACTATCCCATGTAGAAAATATGTTAGGATCATGGCTTCTAAGCCAATCCTTAGCCTTATCCTTGAGCGAGAAGGGGAAGAGTCTTATCCTAATGGCATCGTTGGTGACACCATTCATCTTCAGTGTGTCCATCTTCTCTAAGAAAGTGTTTAGATGGTCATTGGGGTTCTCCATGGGTGATCTCCCAAACTGATCCTGTTGGATGAAGCCAATCAACGACTGCTTCAACTCAAAATTCTTAGGCTCCATCAGTGGCCTCACTATACTTGATATGGACCCATTGAAGGGTATCGAAAATTCCATGAGGGACCTAGCCAGAGGTGGATCATTGTTTGGTAGGGGAGGTGGTGGTGAATTGTGTATTTCTTCCATTGATTCTAGTGCTAGCTTCTTTTTCCTTTCGATGTTGCTTCGGCGTGCGGTGGCTTCGATCTTGGGGTCTAGTGGAAGCAATTCCTCATTACCATGTGATCTCCTGTGCATACACAAAAGGGCTAAACCAAAGGAAACGTCAATAGGACCAAAAATCAATAAAAGAAAATAAAAGAAAAAGAGAAATATGCATTCTATCAAGAAATATCAAAACCAATATCAAACTGTGCCTCCCTGGCAATGTCGCCAGAAACTTGTTCGTGTGAATTTATATTGTGTAACTGCAAGCACACGGTGAGGTTGTAGCGCTAACAGATCGTCCTGGAAGGCATTCATTGAATACTAGTTTCTTTCTAAGTTTGAAAGCTACGCGATCAATATGGGGTTATGATGGAAAGTATGAGAAAATATCAATAATAAAAGCTCTAGGACCTAGGTATCCCCACCATTGAATTGAGGTAATGATTGAATTAAATATATTGGATTCCTGGGACTCGGCCGAGGTCGTCTAACCTAAGGGCATTCTCCTATCCCCTACTCTCGTGATGCATGATAGGATATTCCCTTATGTTATCCCTACCCCCACTCTCGTGATGCTATGATAAGACTACCTAACCTATTTCGATGTCAACTCTCGTCGATGCATCAGTATATGTGAGGTGTATTACATCCGATAAATGTCCTTGATCTTCCTCCATCCCTCTCTTATGCATTTGGATTTGGATCTATATTAGGAGAGCTCTAATCTATGACTGACTCTCGTCACTCGCATCGATGGTATGGATCAATGTAAGGATTAAAAATCCTAGATTAGTCCCGACTCTTGTCGGTAGCTAATCTAATTAATAACAATGAAGGAGGTCACTGTACATTGATAATCAACATCCTAACATACCCTAAATCATCAATTGCCAACAATTAATCAATATTTCATCAATCAATAGCCCAATTCAATGGGGTTCAACCCATGGCCCTAGATGATGAACTACTCACGATCCATGCATGTAAACATAATCAATAGCACAAATCTAATAGCCATGGCAATAGAATTAGCAGAGTAATTCGCAGCAATTGGATCCACAATAACAAGAGATTAAGAAAATTGATTCTATTATCAAAACTAAAGTCTAAAACAGGATTAACATAGAAACCAATCAAAAGTGCAAAAAGAATGTTAAAAGATTACACCTAAGTATCTCTGAAAATCACTAAAAATAAAATAAATGGCGTCCTTGGACACATGAGAGACATAAGGGTATTTATACTACCCAAAAAGTACCCAGAAAAAGCCCCAGAAAGCCCCTTGCAGTACCCGCAAAACCTAGAAGTCCCAATTCTACACGACCGCATCGAATACGATGCGGTCGTTTCACACAAATGCGTAAGTTGGGGGCCCAAAAGTCATCAGCGACATGACCGCATGAATATCCAAGCAACCTCGTCGTTTGGAGCTCTAGGTCTTCAGTTTCCCATCAAGATGGTCATGTAAAGCTACCATTTAGCTTCATCTACTTTTGTCGTGACGCGGTCACGTCATTTTCCAAACGACAGCGTCGATTTGGACTTTCTTCTCTCTTCTTGTTTAGCGACGCGACCATTTGGAGTTTCTTTACGTGATCACGTCGAAGTGAAATCTGGGCAGTTGGGGTGTCCTTGTGACACGACCACGTGGAGTTTCCACGTGGTCGCATGTGTCTTTCTCTTCTTCTTTCCTAGCATACTTCGAGCTCCTGTTCCTCTCTTTTCTCTCGCCTTTTTCATGCTCCGAGGTTCTTATTTCATTTATTTTACCTGAAATGCCCAAAGTGGACCCAAAAAGTAAAAAGGAAACAAAAGCAGAGAAAATGGGATGGAACGGAGGATAAAACAACATAAAACATGCATGAAATGAGTGATATATATATATATATATATATATATATATATATATATATATAATATAAAAATATATAAACCACTCATCACACAGCTCTCTTTTCAGATAGAACACTTCCACAACCCGGAAGCTAGGTTTCAACAAATGAGACGAAATGTAAAATTCAATCTCATATTGCCTTGATTAAATGTACTTACTAGACATGAAGTGTAGATGCAATGAAGATGGCTGTCTAAGTTCTAGATGTAAGATGGGTGCACTTGTGGATTTCCTTTAGAGCTTTGGAGATCAATGCAACATGGAAGAAGCTCTAAGGAGAGAAAGAGAGAGTTGAAGAGATGAAGCTTTTCTCTTTGATTTATCTCACAAAAATAATTCTCTAATCAGTGTGTATGGGTGCCAAAACAACCTCACAATGGGGTATAAATAACCTCTCTCATGGGAATAAAAAACAAGAAAACGGCTCTTTGAAAAAGCTGTCCAACGCTATAAACAGCTAGTTCTCTAGCGACCAGACGCCGACAGAATGGTGACCAGATGCCTGATGAACTGTGAAGTCGTCTGGTCCCCCTTCATCAGACGGCTAAAACGAGTTAGTCATAAGATACGCACAAGACCAAACTTCAAGCTCCAGACGTCTAAAGTACACTTACCAGATGCCTGATGAACTATTCAGGCGTCTGAATAGACTACTTCAGACTTTTGAATAAATATGGGATAGAAAGATAGAGAGTCAAGAAAAAACTAGTCCCACTGATCAAGAGTCTAGAGTTCATCGACCAAACTCTGTACAACTATGCAAACACCGGGTGTCTGAACATCAGACATCTGGACTTCCTAGATTTATGGCCATCTCACAACGGAGACGTCAGACGTCTGGTGAAGGAATACCAGGCGCCTGGTGATAGGCTGAAAGCATGATATAGCGTGTTTTGGCCATTCAACCTATTAGGATGGATTCTAGGAAGTTCATATGGATCACTAAGATGGAAATAAACATGAATGAATGTGTGTGTCCATATAATCAAGGAATACAAGTATTCTACTAAAGAAAGAGCAAAATACACAAAGATTCATAAAAGATATTACATAAGCTTCAAGATTCTTCATGGCTTCAATGCATCCAAATGCTCCATGCCTTGAGTCCATCATCCCATCACCCCTTGTTTTGTCTCTCCCTTGATGTAATCATTGTTAAATAACTAAGACTAAAACACTTTGAGACATTAGTAAACACATAATGTGGTGATCACCATCAAAACTATATTGGGCTTAAAGGCCAATATCCAACAATCTCTCCCTTTTTGACGATGACACACATTATGTTAAAATAGACATTAAAAACATACTAATGCTCTCCTACTTATATGCATACCAAATGTAAACATTTGAAATCTCAATAGTAAATCAAAATTTATAACATGATGCGTATAATAGGCCAATATGTAAATTCATAACATGATGCATATAATAGGCCAATATATAAAAACTATGCTCAAGATAACAATGTAACACCAATGTAAGAATTAAAACCAAGCATATTTTTACATAATTACACTCTCTCCCCTTGTCATTGTCAAAAAAGTGGACATAAAAAGGTGGACATAGAGGACTCTCTCCTTACATGCTTTCCCTCATAATCACATCTCTCTCCATAAACATAGGACAAATGGCCATAAACATGAGAGATGGAGATGTTTGATACCGAAAATAATATAAAGTAGGTATCAAATTACTATACCAGGTTCCCTCTAAATCATAGAAAAGATCAAAATTTTACAATATGAACCAATTACAAATATGCAGTCATGGGCCTAAATTGTTATCAATGCATTGATATAAAATATCAAGCACATGTACATTGATACCTGACATTGTTATAAAGAGAATAATCATAACAATTAAACAATGTCAAGTTGAAATTGAAACAATGTCCAACAGTGCTTGAAAATATTTCAAAATCATCAAAGAGAGAAGAATATGCTTCAAATTAATTTTGAAAACTACGTATAGCATAAAATCTCCCCCTACGTCATATACATGGATAGTAAAATTTCATATATTACATAGAAATTCCCTTAGGTCCCATTTTCATTTAAAAGTTTGAAAGAATTTTCAGGAAAAAAAACACACAACAACAACAACAACAATAATGATGGCTATGCAATAAATATAAACATATAAGCATAATACCCATGCAGTAGAGAACATGTAAGACCTCTATATTAATATATGAGTACAATATACGTATTTTTGGATGTATTTGTACGTAGTAAAATTTTGGGTATTATCAATAATTTCCCCTAATTTTTATGATGTCAAAATTATTTTTAAATAATTTTTAAACATCATTTGGATTTAAATGGGTGAAGTATTTGGATGAGAAACTTTGTATTTGGAGTGTATATGGTATTTGTTGGAGTACAGGTACGACTCGCGAATCGGTGTCACGCTACCCAGCCCAGTTAGAGCCTGCAACATGCAAGCCGCCATTAAAGCTGAATAGTTACTCAGTCAAACGGATGACACGCTCGACCGTTGGACTCCCGCTGATACTGGTGGGGAGTTAATGAGACCAAGTAAATAGGCGACAGTTATCCGCAATCCCAGAGAAGATCCCGTCCTAATCAATGAGGGACAGTTATTCACAATTGAGAGGACCGCACCTAAGCTCCACAATATCGATCGACCAATGCTCGATCCGCTCGAGGGTCGAACACGCACCGCAACTCAGAAACCACCTACCAACGACCCAGGTTCTTCCAACATAGGGTCCCACTCCATCAGCTGACGGGGCTTCGACATAGCAAGGAAGGATCCACGTCAGCATCTTGATTGTTTCAGTCATTTTTGGCCTTAACAGTTTGTCACCGTCTGTGGGAAAAGAGTCGACATCCCAGTCAACATAACATTTCAACCACGTCGGCTCACCCATCAACACTTTTCAAAGATGCATTGGCACCTCCCTACATCAATACCTCTAACATGATAATGGGAGGTCCCTCGCACCCGGAGTTATCAACCTCACTCCAAAACTCTTACGTCGAAAGGTTGCTGATAATATCTGTGGGTAAAAAGGTGCCCTAGAAACTCTACACCCCATATATCCTTTTCAGATGAAGATTTAGAGGATTTAGAACTGTCGCATGATGATGCCATCGTCATCACCACTGCCATCAACGAGATGACCGTAAAGAGATTACTCATCGATACTGGAAGCTCATGTGATGTGATCTTATTCACCACGTTGGAGAGAATGAGGCTAGCTTCAACAGAGTTGAGGCCCTGTCTGGGGCCTCTCGTGGGATTCATCGAGTATTCAGCACCAGTGGCAGGCATCATTACCCTACTGGTGACCCTTGGTACACATCCATGATAGGTCACTTGCCCGATCGATTTTATAGTGGTGAAGATCAACTCAACGTACAGCGGGATCATCGGCAGACCACTGCTCAATGCAATAGAAGCAGTAGACTCAATCTTCCATCGAATGATCAAATTCCAAACTCCTGAGTGAGTTGGGAAGGCGAAAGGGAACCAGAAGCAAGCTCAGTCATGTTACCTACTATCCACCACTTTGAGGAGGGTAGGGCAGACAGACTCAGTCAATCCTAATGGCGAAAGTAAAGACGAGGATTAATGACCCACATCAGTTGAAGAGACAGAGAGCATCCGGATCTCTGAAGAAGAAGAAAAGACTGTATCCATCATATCGAGGCTCCCCTTTGACCTAAGGGAGCAGCTGATCACTCTCTTGAGAGAACATACTGACATTTTGCCTCGTCCTTGAGGGACATGCCCGACATCGATCCCCAGGTGATATCTCACAAACTGAAAGTCGACCCGACTTCCAAGCCCATGAAGCAGAAGAAGAGAAACATGGGGGCAAAAAGTTGAAGGCCTCAATCGATGAAGTAGATCGACTTCTGGAGGCAGGCTTCATTCGAAAGGTCAAATACCCCCGAATGGCTCTCGAATGTCGGGATGATGAAAAAGGCGAACTGCAAAATGGCGAATGTGCGTCGACTTCACCGATCTCAACAAAGCCTGTCCAAAAGACAGCTACCCCTTGCCCCGAATCAATCTGGTCGACAATGCCTCGAGCTATGAACTCTTAAGCTTCATGGATGATTTTTCAGGCTACAACCAGATCCAAATGGCCCCGGAAGACAAAGAAAAGCCTTCTTTCATCACAGATCCAGGTATTTTTTTGTTATACCAAAATGCCATTTGGTTTAAAGAATGCAGGAGCTACGTATTAGCGTATGATGAACGAAGTCTTTGAGGCTCAAATCGGGCGAAACTTTGAAGTATACGTCAATGACATGCTTGTCAAATCGAAGAAGTCGACGAATCACGTTGCAGATCTCCGAAAGACATTCGCACAGGTCCGACACAACAACCTTCGGCTGAACCCTGCCAAGTGTACCTTTGGGATTCGATCAAGAAAGTTCTTCGGTTTCATACTGACAAACCGAGGAATTAAGGCTAGCCCCGACAAAATCTCGACAATCGTGGTGATGAAGGAGCCCTCAACCATCAGAGAACTTCAAAGACTAAATGGTAGAATAGCAGCCTTGGGCCGGTTCTTGTCCAAGTCGGCAGAGAGGTCTTTGACATTCTTCAAATTACCGAGAAAGGTGATATCGTCTGTCGCGAACAACAAAAAGGTCATCGAGTGGGATGCAGACTGCAAGAAAGCCTTCTCCAAACTGAAAGAGTACCTTCGCATCCTACAGCTCCTGACCAAGCTAGATAAAGATGACCAACTCATCATTTATTTGGCCGCTACCATGGAATCTGTGAGCTCGACACTCATCAAGGAGGACTTGGGATTGCAATGACCTATCTACTACATCAGCCAAGTCCTCCGGGGAGCAGAGATAAATTACTCGAGGATAGAAAAGATGGCGTTTGCATTGATCCAATCCGCAAGGAGGCTACGACCATACTTCCACCATCTTGGTCCTTACCGACACTCCCTTGGAGCAAACTCTGGAGAGGCTGGATCGGTCGGGGAGAATGACACAGTCGGGGGTCGAGATGAGCTAATTGGACATCAAGTATAAGCCAAGGACTGCCATCAAAGGGCAAGCCCTAGACAACTTCATTGTCGAGCTCACTTATGACGACAACCTGCTAGAGGAGGTACATGTTACTAACATTCAACCCAATGCTTCCTTTTCTCTCTCGACACGACTCAATTCATCGACCGATACAATTGAGGACGAGGAAATGTGGATCGTGCAAGTGGATGGTTCTGCTACTCAAACCGGAAGTGGGGCCAGAATAATTGTCCAAATACCAGCATGCAATATATTTGAATATGCTCTACACTCGGTTTCCAAACCACAAACATTGGAGTGAAGTATGAAGCCGACATCAATGGGATCCGTTTGGCCCGAGCCCTAGGAGCAAAGGTGGTCCAACTGCTCAGCGATTCCAATCTGATAGTTCACCAACTGAATGGAGGTTTCGAGGCTCGTGAGGACGCAATGCAAAGCTATATGCAGATTGCTACAACAGAGCTTGCCAAGTTCAGATGAGTGGAGATCCACCATGTCCCAAGTTCAAAGAATCACCAAGCCGACGCCCTTTTGAAGCTCGCATCATCCTCACCCCCAAAACTCAGTCGAACAGTGTACGTACAACACTTGCCGCACCCCAGCATGCCTGAGCAGGAATTGCTGAGCGTCGACCAAGGGGTCACTTGGATGGATCCTATAATCCGTTATCTAAGCACATGAGAGAAGCCGACCGACCCGGTAGAGGCATGGAAACTAGAACGAAACGCGTACCAATTTGTTATGTTGGACGGTTCGTTGTATAAAAGACGATGGACCATGTATGACGTATTTCCTTACTTCAACTATCTAAACCCACTAGAAGCACTTTATGTGATCCAGGAAATCCACGAGGGGGATTGCGAAAACCATTGTGGAGGGAAATCTATAGCCTTGAAAGCCCTGAGGCAAGGTTACTTCTGGACGATGGACCATGTATGACGTATTTCCTTACTTCAACTGTCTAAACCCACTAGAAGCACTTTATGTGATCCAGGAAATCCACGAGGGGGATTGCGGGAACCATTGTGGAGGGAAATCTATAGCCTTGAAAGCCCTGAGGCAAGGTTACTTCTGGCCGACCATGTTCAAGGAAGCAGTCGAGTATGTGCGACAGTGTCCGACTTGCCAGAAGTTCTCAAGGATCAGCCTAGCCCCACTGACTGATCTGGTCCCAATCATCAGTCCAGTACCGTTCACTAAGTGGGGATCAGCCCGTTCAAGCAAGCAAGTGGACAATGAAAGTTTCTGATCGTGGCTATCAACTACTTTACTAAGTGGATCAAGGCAGAGTCCCTTGCCAAAATTACGTGGAAGAAGGTCAGAAGCGTCGTACAGAATTCCATCGTCGGTCAGTTTGGCATCCCCCAGTCCATCATGACAGGCAACGTGACGCAATTCGACAGCACTGGCTTTAGGGATTTCTGTTCCGAACTAAAGATCAAACTGCATTTCGCCTCTGTCGCCCATCCAATCCAACGAACTAGCAGAGGCTGCTAATAAATGCATCCTCGGGCCCCTACGAAAGAGGATAGCCAGGCTAGAGGGAACGTGGCCGGAAGAAATCCCAGGCATACCGTGGTCGTACAAAATGACCCACAAAACCTTGATAGGTGAGACACCATTGATGCTTGCCTATGGATGTGAAGCAATTGTCCCAGTGGAGGTCAATGAATGACAGCTTTGCCTCCAATACTACAATGAGGAGAGAAACTCAGAAGGACTCGAGCTCAACCTACAGTTGATCGATGAAGTTTGCGAGCGAGCCTTGATGACCCTCATTAAGCAAAAGAGGCGCATGGCTCGATATTTCAACTCCAAAGTTCGAGGGCGCAGTTTCCGTATAGGTGACCTGGTGTTACAAAAGGCTGCCTTCACCCCTGAGATCATTAAAAAGGGAAAGTTTGCTAAAAAATAGGAAGGTCCCTATAAGGTGATCGACGTTCTCGACACGGCCACATATCAACCCGCTACGCTGGATGACAGAGAGCTTTCCCATCTTTAGAATGCAGAGCATTTCAAAAGTACTACCAATGTTTGTACCGGCAATAGGAGATACATTGGGTGATCGAAACTTGCCTTTGTATTTACTTCATGCCAACTTATGATAAATACAAAGTCAATCATTTCTCCTATCTATTTAATTTCTTAAAATCACCGTCAGCCGTAAGTCGAGGGGGCCAACCCTTACCACTAAATGACCCTCGATCGCCATCGGTTGTAAGTCGAAGGGGACACTCCCCTCGCTATCGAACGACCCTCGTCATCAGCTGTAAGCCGATGGGCCAACCCACACCACTGAATGACCCTCGACCGTCGTCGGCCGTAAGTCAAAGGGGACTCTTCCCTCGCTACCGAACGACCCTTGTCAGCAACCGTAAGCCAAGGGGCCAACCCTTGCCACTGAACGACCCTCGAACATTGTTGGCTGTTAGTCGAAGGGGACTCTCCCCCCGCTACCGAACGACCCTTGTCGTCAGCCATAAGCCGAGAGGCCAACCCTGCTACTGAACGACACTCGACCATTGTCGATTGTAAGTCGAAGGGGACTCTCCCCCCACTATTGAACGACCCTCGTCATCAGGCGTAAGCCGAAGGACCAACCTTCGACACTGAACGACCCTTCGACAACGTGCCCCCATGATCCATGATCTATGATCAAAAGATCATATTTATCGAGTGAGTATGCCTGACATATCAACGACTCAACTTACAATCGATTTTTAGAAAGTTGAACATTGAGTCGTTGAGGGATCATACATGCACATACGCTCAAGTAAAGCATGGAGAAAAACTCAAAAGATCTTTTTATTCATTTCAAAATTTCAAAATGGTTACGGTTACAAGAAACCTGTTTCAAAATTCTACCAGTCTAAGGGGGCACTCCTCGGCATAAAGACATTCTGGAAAGCTTCCATCGCCTTTATAAACCTCGTCGTAAGCTCATCCTTATGAATCTCAGTTGCCCTCTCAGACTCGACAACTTTGGCCAAGAGCTCGGATACCTCTGCTTTGCAAGCCTCTTTTGACTTCTCCGAGTCGGAAGACTTGGCTCGAAGCTCAATTATTTCCCTCTTCGAGGCTCCGAGGTCTGCCTAGAGGCGGGATCTCTCGCTCCCCCATTGAAGCCCAGCAGATTTTCTGAGGTCAGACTTGGACGAGAGGCTAGTCTTGGCCTCCGAGGCTATCCACTCGGCCTCAGCATTGGACGCAAGCTCTCTCCCCAAATCCTCTTCTGTCTTCCTCATCCGGGCTTCAAGCTCGGAGGCCTTGTGCTCGGCAGTCTCTACCCCCTCCTCGATTATGTTGACAGCCCGGCAGTGTAATATGGTGCCGAAGATGGACATCTGCAGAAAGCATCGATCAGAAAAAGCCAAATTACAAGTCAAGAGATAAATGGCAGATAACTCACCTGATAGCCACATCCCATGAAGAAGTTGGCTACCCTTTCAATGTCCAGGCCTTGAAGGAGATCCAAGTCCCGAGGGAGAATAGAATTATCCACCAGTCGAGCAGTCATCCCAAAATCTGACAAGGCCAACTCTGTTCTCCCGATAATAAATGGAGGCTGATGAGGTTTGCCCCGAATAGGTCCCGAGGAAGAGACGAGAACTATTTAACAACAGAACTCGTTCAAACTCCTAGTGGATCCTCCTGACCAAGGGAACATGCGGGTCGATACCACCCCATGGCCACTTGTCCAGAGGAGGAGTCTAAAGGGCCTCGATCGTCCCCCGAGGATCGAGAGAGGCCTCCCCGACCTTTTGCCATGGGGGAAGGCAGAAGGTTCGTTTCCTCGACCCGTCTTCTTTTTTCTGAGCCCTCTCCTTCACAGGAGGATGGACCCCATTTCATGCCGACGATTTCGTTGGGCTCGAGAGCCTCGATGACGTCAATATCCTCCACCACCGGAGGTGCCGAAACGATGACGGAATCAATGGGCAGGACAGAGCGAGCAATGGCTCGACCCTGGACCTCCCTCGAGGAGGCTTGAGACGATGACCTTGAGGTCTGCCTGACGTCACCTACCTCAGAGGTGAAGCTCTGACTGAGGGGAAGTGTGGACTGGGTGCTCGATCCTCGGTGCTTTTATTTTTCTTACGTTGGTCTCTCCAGATCGTACCCAGTCCAGGATCCACGCCTCTATGAGCTCCGTTAGTCATATCTGCAAACAACAAATATAATTATCGTAAGTGGTTGCGATAAAGACACAGAAGCAGTATGCATTACCCGGGCTCCATAAAACGGTCTTCAGTCGTTGGACATCCAACAAATACGAAGTCGACCTCTCCCGCCCTGGTCGGATCAAAAGAAGTTTAGCCACTTCGACCTCTCCCGGCGTTAACCTGGTCCCAACTTCTTCTGGTCCTAATCTGGACTCTTTAGCAAGTTCAGGGCTCGGAGAATTCCAACCATTAAGCATCGGTCCTAAGTCAGGGAGAACAAAAAACATGAAAGTGTCTTCCCAACTAGGGTCAGAGAGTAGGAGATCGTGTATGAGCCTCTTCGTCGGGCGAGTGACAATGTGATACCACACCTTGCGAGGGTCGATTATTATCCAGAAGAAGTACTTAAACAGCCAAACGGATTGCCGAACCCCACAAACCTTGCAGATCATGACGAAACAGACGAGAGGAGGAATGGCCTGTGGCACAAGTTGACATAGAGAAAGCTCCAACGAGCATAAGATCTCTATGATGATGGGGTGAAGATGAAAGCGAAGCTCAAAACAAAAGGCACTGGGATACACACTAAACTTGTTCTTTCGAGGAAAGCAAACTCTCTCGTCAAATCTTGGCAACCTAACCCTGTAAGGGGACAGAGGAAGTCCGACCAGATCTTGGTAGCTAGATCCTGGGAGAACTCTGGCACCATTGCCAGAATCGCTTGGGGAACCTCCGAGTTCGGATCCCTTTGATGAATGCGTGGAGCTGGTTCTATACGAACTCATTTTCCTTTACCAGGAACATCGTCGCGTTGAAGAGGTCGAAGGCACGACATGAGCTCTTCATAGGATGGCTTTTGTATCCTTATCGGAGGTAACGAGCCCATATATATTTAAAGAAGAATCAAGATCAGCTAGGGAAGATACATTATCAAGATCGGCCAAACTCCAAAGGAAGCAATGGAGGAATCGAGCTCTCAAACGAAGGTGGAGGCAGAGCAAGAAACCTTTTTTTCTTCTCGTCCCCTTCTCTTATGCAGAGGAACCCAACAAATAGACGACTGATGGGTGACACATGTCTGAGCTCAACCTCAAGAGACGGTGGAGATTGATTTTGAAACGAAAGGTTTTTGGCGGCACAAATCAAATCAGCCATTTCGAAAATCGTGTGCATTTAAGGAGGATACACATCATGCGGTCTCAATCAGCAATATTTCTTGAGGCACGAATGATGGGGGCCATTATTGGAGTACGAGTACGGCCTGCAAATCGGTGTCACGCTACCCAGCCCATTTGAGCCTGCAACACGCGAACCACCATTAAAGCTGAAATAGTACCCAGTCAAACGGATGACACGCTCTACCATTGGACTCCCGCTGATACTCAGGGAGAGTTAATGAGACCGACTAAATAGACGGCTGTTATCATCAATCCCGGAGAAGATCCTGCCCTAGTCAATGAGGGACGATTATTCACAATCGAGAGGGTCGCGCCTAAGCTCCATAATATCGATCGACCGATGCTCGATTTGCTCGAGGGTCGTACGTGCACCGCAACTTGAAAACCACCTACCAATGACCTAGGTTCTTCCAACCTAGGGTCCCACTCCATCGGCTGACGGGGCTCCGACTCAGCAAGAACGGATTCACGTCAGTATCTTTGTTTCGGTCATTTTTGGCCTTAACAATATTATATTGGGTATTCCTAATTTCTATAAATTTAAATCCCTAAAAATCCTAAAGAAGACACCTAACCCCTTAAGGTGTCATCATCTCCTTAACTTTTACCTAATCTTGGACACATGTCAAGCCTAGGGAGAGGGAGAGGGAGGGGATGAAGAGGATTCTAATGAAAAGGTAAAAGGTGAAAACAAGTAGAGAAAAAGAGAAGGAAAAATTTGGAAAAAAAGAGCTCTCCCTTTCCCCAGCTCACACAAGACCCTATTCCCCCTTGCTGTTTTAAATTTCTTTCACCAAAAACCAAAGCAACAAACCCAATTCCTGCTCATATCAGCATTGAAGTTGAAGGAGATAGGCTGTCAGAGGGTCATCAAGGAGAAGAAGGTCCAAAGAACTCCAGAAGGATTGATCAAGGCAGGATTCCTAGCTAGATTAGCTAGGGTTTAGTTCCAAAATCGTGTAGGGATTAGCTTAAATTTCTGTAGAAATCGACAGCAGCGTTGATTGACACGGTCGCGTTGTCCACGACGCGGTCGTTTCGATCATTCTACTAGGCCTATTATTTCGACAGCAGTAGCCAACACGGTTGTGTCGAATTAGACACGGTCATGTCGGCTTAGAAATGGTCGCTGACTGCAAAACTTTCCCCATCGTCTAAGTGGTTACGTCAACTTAGACGTTGTTAAGTGACTTGAATGCGTAACTTCGTGTCGATCGTGGAAACGACCGTGTCAAATGAAGTTTTGGACTAAGCTGTAACTCCCCCACACGGTTGTGTGGTCTACCAAATGACCGTGTGGGTATGCCTTTTGAGCCTTATAATGTTATGCTCCACACGACTGTGTGGAGTACCCAAACGACTGTGTGGGCTAGTTTTTTAGCATGTTATATATGTTCTAATTCAATCTAAAAGTTGTGATTCTTATGTTCTTTACATCCATGATATATGAGCCATTTGTATGCTACATGCCATGTCTTTAAGTAATTAATTATTAGCATTTTGGAGATTCATGAAAAGCTGGAAATGCATGTTGATAATGCCATGATTGTTATGTTATAATTATGATCCATTTACTAGAACTCCATGTTTAGAGTTTATGAAAGAGAATACCATGATGTCGTTCTATATCATTTATGCAAGAAAGAAAACTTCATGCTATTGTTGAAATTGTTACATATGTGAAAATTGGTTAGGGAAGAATGTGTAATTGGAGTTGATAAATGAACATAATGAGATGTTCATGTGAAATGATAGTTGTGGAAATGAAATGTGAATGTGGTAATGAGACCACCAAAATGAAACACTTGTTGAACTGATGTAACTAAAAGTGAGATAAGAGTTGATGTTTCTGGGGTTCTCAGTCCATTCAAAGATGGGAAACTCCACATACAAATTTGGGGGAAACATGTGTAAAATGTAGGCGTTAAGGAGTGGACATGGATATTAGTCTCACTCGCACTCCCGATAGTCGGTACAGAGTGTGGGCAGGGTTATAGAGGCCCATGGTTGTATTCGTGATGCACCATGAGGTAGAGGAAACATCCTCTCACTCCCGAAACTGGGGAGTTACGAGAGGCCCCTATAGTGCTCGTGACGCTGATAGGGGTAACAATGTGTTCACCCACCCTGGGTGAAGTCTAGCTCCTTAAGTGTCCTACAATTTACACAGGTTTTCGAATATTAATTAAATGCAAAACTCTAAATTAATGTCATTAACCTGTGAATGTTATTATTTAATGTTTTTATGTTCCTCATATTTACTTTTCAGTACATGCATGATGTAACCTGTAGAAACTTATGCATTACCTGTGGACATGTGTACCCCTCTAAGATAGACCTTTGTTAGGGTAGATCTAAAACTGGACCCTACCTAGCATAGTTAGGTTTTCCTACTGGGTCATGTGTTGACATGTCCCATCTATGTTTTTCAAGATCAGGAGCAGAGTCGTCAGAGCAGGACCTGACTCAGCAGATCATTCCCCTTCCCAATGTATAGATGGAGCCCACCACCGGAGACTTTCTTCAGTTAGATTTTCTAGGGGTAGACTAGAGGGTGTGTTGTACTTGGTGTGGACACCATCGGTGGTTCCTTTTGGGTTGGGAGTTCTTTTGATTTTACCCCACTTTTGTCCCCTTTGTAGTACGATGTATGAATGTATTCTTGTCATAATGTAATCTAATGTTTCGTATTTCTTTCTATAGTATGTGGATTTTAAAATTTGCTGGAGAACTTTTATTTTCTTTACAATTCCAGTATGTTGCAGTGGCATATATGTATGGTTTTCTTTAATTACAAATTATGCCTAGTAGTTTTTGGAATACAGGGGCTCAAAGCCCTGCGTCTGAATACTACGATGGCCTTGTCATTCTACATATCTTCCGTATTTGGGAGAGCAGGGCTTGACAACACATGTGTATGGAACCTAAGCATTAGGGAACCAAACCCATGAGGAGTTTGATTTCCTAATATAGTCACACGAGGTGATCACATCCCTAACTAAAGAATTGATGTAACTCTTGCACTCTAACCTTAGTGGGAATCCAAAGACTCATGTATTTCCTAAGCAATGGTTTTGACGTAGCAAGGGGGTGTATGTAGCTTGCATAGGTGTATAAAAAATTTTCTTAGCATGTGAAATGTGAGGGGCTTGCCACTTGACATAAAATGAAGAATTTTCATTTTCCCTCACCACCTTGTGTGTTACATGATTCTTATAATTGTTATTGTTGTATAAGAAAGCATGGTGATTCTTATTTGGTGCATGAGTAATAGGTCTTGATTTTATACCAAAAGAAGATAAAGAGCTTGGTTTAGATACCACATTGGCTCAAAACTCAAACCCTTCTATGATTTTCCAAATGTTGTTTTCCAAGAAAATCATGGAATGAAGCCCTAGAACTAACGAAGATTTTGAGCTTACAGGATTCCTCTTTGCATTTCAAAAGAAATTGTTGATTGCGAGCTCCTTAACTTGAGAGAGTAGTGTGTCTCTCTCACTAGTGTCACATACATGCATGGCATTATCATTTACACTAATAGAAGTAAGAGCATTTACACTAGATGCCTCAAAATTATGCAATTTAACCATAACATCATCAAATTTAGATCGCAATGAAGATTAAGAAAGCATGAATTTATTTATACATTTATCTAACTCGTCATTACGATGGTCAAATTCTTCATATGACACCTTAGGCTCGGGCTCCTCCTCACTTGAGCTTGAGCTAGAAGATGCATTATCATCATCCTCAAAGGCCATGAATGCTACATGCTCTGTGGGTGTATCAGAGTTTACCCAAGCTTCTACTTTCTCATCTGTTGAGCAAGATAAAATTTCTTCATCCATCGCCATGAAGCAAATGTGGACCTCCTCATCCTTGCATCTGTGCTCATTTTCTTCATCACTTAAAGAATCTGATGACGATGAGTCACCCCAAGTTCCAACTAAGGCCGGGTTCTTCTTTGGCTTATACTTGGCCTTATAGTATTTCTTACCCTTCCCCTTGTATTTGGTCTCTCTTTTATGGCGGCAATCGGTAGACATTTGTCCTATTCCCTTACACTTATAACAAATAATGGATTTGTTAGAATTTTTCGTACCCTTTGACAAATCCTTACCCTTAGCTTTCTTCATGAATTTCATGAGTTGTTGTGCAAGCTCTGCTATGTCTCCATTAACCTCGCTCTTCTCATCATCGCATTCATCCATACCAGTGGGCTGTTTGAACTTCTTCCTCCACTTAATTTTGCCCTCCGTGGTTTTGAAAGAGATCCCCTTTGGCTTTGGCTTCTCATTGAACATAGGATGTAGGGGTTGAGCGCATTCCTTCTTTTGTTGAAGCCAAACTTCATCTGCTTTGAGGTTTCCAATGCAATCATTAACGGTGTATTTACTTAAATCATTCGATTTCTCGATATCGTTGGCCTTGGACTCCCATTCCTGTGTAACAAACGATAAGATCTCCGTCACTCTTTCTTCCATTGGAATGACTTTCCCGAGGGCTTCAAGCGCATTCACAATCTCCGTGAACCTGGTGAACATCCCCTTAATGTCCTCACCTTCCAACATCTTAAAAAGCTCATATTTAGAATGAAAAACACTAATTTTAGATTGTTTTACCTTTGACGTCCCTTCATGGGTGACTTGGAACATATGTCATATCTCATTGGTTGATTTGCAAGTGGATATGATTGAACTCACTGGCATCCACGGTGTAATAGAAATCCTTCATTACTTTGGCATTGAGCTTAATTGCTTCCTTCTCAACCTTCGTTCTCTCCTTCGCGGGCTTTGTGATCTCCATATATTCCTCCTTGGTGACATCCCAAATATCTTTTCCTCTCAACCATATCATCATCTTCTACTTTCAATAAGGATAGTGTGCTCTGTTGAAGAATGGTGGTTTGGCGATTGGTTGACCTTCTTCATAGAAGCTAGATGAGGGACCCGTTGCCATTGGTCCTAGAGTGCTTCAACCAAGCTCTGATACCAATTGTAGGATCCCTAAGGAATATGTAATACCCTGCACTACTAAGCAACACACACTAGAGGGGGGGTGAATAGTGTAATGATACAATAATAAGCTAATTAAAAATACTTGCAAATGCGGAATTAAAACTCAAGATAAATATCAAAACACAATAGACAAACAATTGCAAACACAACAAAGTATCCTGGTTCGACAATGCATACTCCAGTCCCACACTCTTTCCAAAGTATCATGGTTTTCCACTATACGGCTTTTCCAAGCCAACCCAATACAACTCACACTTTTCCAAGTGCCACTCTTTTCCAAGAGTATATCTTTTCCAAGATAGCACACACAATCTTTTCCAAGACTGCAAACCCGATTCCAAGGGTATCACACCTCTCTTTCCAGAGAGAACACTTCCACAACCCAGAAACTAGGTTTCACAAATGAAATGAAATATAAAATACAATCTCATATTGCCTTGATTAAGTATACTTGCTAGACATGAAGTGTAGTGGCAATGCGGATTGATGTCCAAGTACTAGATGTAAGCTTGGTGCACTTGTGGATTTCCCTTAGAGCTTTGTAGATCAATGCAACATGAAAGAAGCTCTAAGGAGAGAAAGAGAGAGTTGAAGAGATGAAGCTTTTCTCTTTGTTTTGGCTCACAAAAATGATTCTCTAATAAGTGTGTATGGGTTCCAAAAATAGCCTTACAATGGGGTATAAATAACCTCTCTCTCAAGCACAAAAAACCAAGAAAACGGCTCTTTGAAAAAGTTGTCCAATGGATAAACGGCTAGTTTCTCTAGAGACCAGACACCTGAAGAAGGGTGACCATACGCCGGATGAACTGTGCAGTTGTAATGGCCTAAGTGCCATATACAGTAGAGTGTATGTATTTGTATGCTATGTAGTGTATAAATGCTTGTGTATCTGTGTGTAGTGTGTATAGTAAATATTTTAATTGGTTGTTTGTGTGTCAGAATATGAATGTGCATATGTATATTGCATGCCTTGGGTGGTAGTGTGGCATGCTCTATTTCGAACCATACGTGTATTCTACTGAACACACATGATATTTCTACTTACGACACGTGGGTAGGCATGAAATAAGCGTAGATATCGATGTATGTGACGTAGTACAAGGGAGATTGGGTGGTAATACGTGGCTAAGAGACGAGAAAGCGAGAGTGAATGTGGGAGAAGTGCGGATGACGTCGTGAGTGTAAAACAACAGGAATGTGTTAGACGTGTGAGTGTGATGCATGTATGCATGCATGGATGTGCATGGATGTGTGTAGGGAGAGCCATGCTAGTGTGATAAGGGGTTAGGGGTCAATGGCAAACCCCGTAAATTTTTAGAAAAGTCAGGGGCAAAACAGTCTTTTTGACTAAAACTGCTGTGCGTACACTTAAGTTGTGTGTGCATAAAATAATGGGAAACTTGTAAATACTTGAAACTTGAGGGGTAATTTCGGAAGGGTATTGAAGTCGTTTTAGCATGTTCATGCTTATCCTAAAGAGACTTCTAGTGCTAGATATTTTGTAAGACACTTCTACTCTTTTCTTTAATCTTCTTTCTCTTTCTATTCATTTTCTATCCCTCTCTCCCACCCCTAAACCATGGCCGAACTCCCTCCCCCTCCTTTTCATTTCTTCAAGCTTTCAAAACCCTAATTTCATCTCAAAAATCCAAGAAAACCCTAGGCTACTTCAAGGAGAAAGAAGGATGAAAGGGAGAAAAAGAGAAGAGAGAAAGAGAGAAGCTTCTTTAAGGTAGGATTCTAACCTAGGTTTGGAAATTTTTATTTTGGGCTATGAGTATGTCATGATGTTATTTATATTGTTCATGTTCTTAATTTCATGTATTATGTGTGCAATAGCCCAAAAGATCCAATTTTTCTTTGTTTTTCGGTTTTTCCTAGCAAATCACCCTCCCCTAAAATACAGAAATTCTGTATGTGTGTTTCTACCTCAATTCTGATCTTCATAGTTTGATTTACCTTCTGAAAAAAATATGTAGTTGTAGATCTTGAAGTCCTACCCCAAATTCATATAAAATTTGTCATATGGAGTAAAAATTCAGTGTTTGCAACATGTCTGGAAATCTGTCAACATGCACACAGTTTAGAAAAATGAAGTCTATCACCTGCACACTCTATGAAATTTGCTGGTTTTGGTCTTGTTGGAAAGTTAATAAGTTTATCTATAATTTCATCAGAGTGCTCATATTTCGAATTTCTGGCTGCAACATGCCTAAAATTGGATTTTAATACAGACCCAGAATTCTGTCTGAAAAACAGTTTGGACATGCTGCACCAAATAAATCACCATTAATTTCCTAGTCCACATTTCTACATGAAATTTATGGGTGAACCCATGACTACTATATCTCCAACTTTCATTCAGTGAGTTTTGTCAAATTCATAAGAGAAAATGATCAAATGTGATGACTTTTAAGATGTTCCTGCAAAATTCAGCAAGCTGAACCACTTTGGGTGATGTTGAATTTGTGATGTTGTTAAATTTTTCATTTTAACATGCTTGAAGGTTGTTGATTCCTTTAAAAAAGTTTAATTATGGTGTTTGTTACAAAAATTGATGGTGTGACACCTTACATTACATGGCGACTACCATATGTTTGTTAAAATGCCCAACTGAATGTGAAATTGAAGAAACTTGGGAAAATAGTTATGAGAATGTTGTGCCATGTATTTCATTATGAAATTGCATATGATTATTGAATATTATGAAACTTAATTTGTTGACTGGGATGTCTCGATCTGCTTTAAGGTGGGTGAACATCCTGGTATAGGGATGTGGGAAGTTTGGGTATAACTTAACTATAAGGGGCTGGACTGAGAAGTTGGGGAAAGAGATATGTGATATGTGATAATTATTTCCCACTCGCCTTTACCAGGAGTGGAGGGGATATACGGATGTTGTGTTATTATGTGGAGAGCCTCACTCCTGCCAGGGATGGGGGAATTGAGAGGCCCGGCGTACAGTGCCCGTGTCCACTGTGTCGTGTGCTATATTCACCCCAAATTTTGGGTGAGGTCCAGGCCCTTATCTTTAGGTGATACACAAGCTTCCAAAGAGTTACTATCATCTGTTAACTAATAAATTTCATATGTGTTATTGTTGTTCACTTGTGTGTTGTGCTATATACCGTGGTTGATGTACTCCTATTGTCTTTACACTCATAACCCCTAAATGATTTTTCCCTGGGCACGTTTGACGTGCTCATTTTACTTTTCAGGTCTTGAACAGAGGACACCAGAGCAGAATCTCCCTCAGTAGACGTGAGTTTTGGTTTGGGGACACCACTCTTTTTGGGCTGTGTCTTGTAGTGTGAGTTGGGTTGAGTGGTGAGCGAGTTGTCTTTTGTAGCTGTGGTATGTGTTGGTGGCTTGTAGTACTTCTTATGTATACTTGAGTCAGTCTCACTTTGTACCCGATGCTGGTGTGTAGTTCTCTCTTTGGCTATGTAGTTCTGTGGTTATGTACCATCTGTGATGACAGTAAGTGTTGCTTCCTTTTATATATATGTGTGTGATGTATGATCCCAGCATTCGCAGTGGCCAGCTTATTGTGTATTTACTTTTCACGCTTAGTGTAATACCGTGGCTTGTCAGGCTCCATCATCCCTTTCCCCCGCTATGGGACGTCATATAAGGTATATGTGAGAATGGGGCGTGAATAGTGTATGCTAAGTGGATTATTTGTATTCCTTGAAGTAGTGCATTAGTGGTGTATGTTATTGTAGTGTTGTGAATAGTGTGATGTGTATTAGTATTGATTTATTATGTGAAGTGTAGTGCATATATTATAGTGTATTAGTGATAGTGGACGATTCCTCTTGTATATATATAATGGTATTTTTTGTATATATGTGCATGTGTGTGTATAGTAAGGGGGAGTGTGTAGAGTAATGGTTCATTAGTAATTAGTTAGTGGTGTGTGTGCAAGTGAGGTTCTTTTCTTACAGGAAAAGAAATGGGAATAAAAGAAAAGAGAAAGACAAAGAAAGAGGAGTGTAGAAAAAGAGAGAAGCTTAGGATTTTCTCTAGAAACCTCATCACATTAATTCCCTTTAACTCCCATTCTCTCTCTCTCTCTCTCTCTCTCTCTCTCTCTCTCTCTCTCTCTCTCTCTCTCTCTCCCCCTCCCTCCCTCTCTCCGCCCCTCCCTCCCTCCCTCCCCTTCTCATTTTTCTCCCTCTCTCTTGCTTCCAAAATGGCCGAAATTTTCTTGTTGCCTTCACCCATGTTTTTCAAGCAAAGAATCCCCTTTTCTCTTCCCCTTATTACTCTTATACAAGCTAGTAGCTAGAGGATCTTTTAGAAGCTTTAAAGGAAGAGGTTTAAGGGCAATGTTTGGAGCTTTTGATGATGGAGTTGGAGGAATTCTTAGGTAAGTAGGATGGATTCTTGAGTGTAGCCAAGTTTGGGTTTTAAGGAGAAAGCAAGCTTCTTTATGATGTAGGAATCCAACCCCACATAGTATGTTATTTGCATAACATGTTTCATATTAAAGATGCTATCTTGCTTCATGTGTTTGTACTTATGCACCGTACAGAAGTTATAGTTAGTTGTGCTGCGAGTTCCTATAGCCATAACTCGTAATCTACTAATCAGTAAATTCTGGAAAAAAATTGTATTTGAAAATCTTGGTAAATTTGTGACAACTTTCTTGTTTCTCACTTGTGCTGAATCCAACTGCAATTAGGCATAAACTGACATTGTTGCCAGAGTACCTAAGTCTGCCAAATTTTGCACTACATGACCAAAAAGGTCATATCTCCCATTGTAGTTCGTCAATTAAGGTGATCTTGGACATTTTGGAAAGATGACTACATTGTCTACAAGTTTTATGTTTTAACTTTGTAGAAATTGTGGTTGTAACACACTGTAAAAGATTGAAGTATAAAGCTCAGTAAATTTGTCTGAAAACGGACTCTGTATCCTGTGGGGTTTAATTCATATTAATTATTATACTTGCTCTAAAATTATGATATTTGATATCTAAGAAGAGAACTTCACTATCTCCAACTTTCGTTTAGTAACTTTTCACAAATTCATAAAGGAAATGGATGATATCTGCCATTGTTTATGACTGATTACATTTTTCCTGCAAACTGAAATGCTAAAGTAATGTCTTAAGCTATGTATTGTTGTTAGTCTTACTTTCATTGTTAATGATTATTGTTGCTATATGGAAGGATGGTTATGGATTCGTGTGTGATTAATGAAATGGAAAGTTGGAAAGTGTTAAAGATTAATGAAATGGAAAGTTGTAGTTTAAGAAATTTTGGCTTGATGATTGTAACATGTCTTAGAACCTTATTGTTATACATAAATGGAAGGTAGGAGGGTGGACATGGATTTATTTTATGATGAGAGTGTTGGATACAACATGTTGTTGTTGGATACAACGATCGATGACTTCGTGTTTGATGATAACAAACGTGTGTGAACAATCTAATGTGTGTGCTAAGTGTTTTTCAGGAGCAGCACTCTCGCAAATACTCAAAGAGAGACTAAGTAAAAGGGATGGAGAGTTTGACATGCATTAGCAAAGTGGACTAAGTCAAAGATGGAGATAATGGCTACAAATATTAGACTAAGTCAAAGATGGGGAGATAAGGAGGAAATCAATTCAAATCCATATTTGAATTGATTCAAATCAATTGGTGCATGAATCAAATCCTAAAGCCATACAAATTGAAGACTTGGTCAAAGATGGAGAGATATGGATAATCTCATGCAAATCAATATAAGAGATTAAATGAGATTTTATTTGATATCATATAGCTATTCAAGTTCAAATCCTATAGCCGTGATTCATTCAAATCCCAATCAAGTTAGGATTCCTTCCAATCTCCATCAATTATGGGATTCTAATTGATTCTAATTGATCACATCCTCTCCTATATAAACCCATATTCAAAGAGAGATATTTGGGGAGAGAGAGAGAGAGAGAGAGAGAGAGAGAGAGAGAGAGAGAGGGAAACACCAAGAACAAAATTCGAGAGAGAGAGAGGGGGGGGGGGGCAAACACCAAGAACAAAATTCGGCCATACATCTAAACATTGCATCAAGTATTCATCAAGGCCGCAACATAGCCCAAGCATCCCTCATCATCTCATTACCAAAGCTACTTGCCACAGCTAGCCAAGGCCAAAGCTCCATTGATCCATCCATTGCTCAGCTTCAAAGCCATATCCTACATCTTCAAGCAAGGGACTCAAGGCAAAGCTTCATTACATGCACTAGAGAGGGTGCCATGGCCGTAACTTGCTAGGTTCAAGGATACATTGTGCAACACATCAATAAGGAGAGCCATCCATACATTGTGCAACACAAGGGGAGAGCCATCCATTCATTGCGCAAGCCACCTCAAGCACACAACCTCATGGTTTCAACATAGAAATGGAAAAACTTCCACAAGGCCGCAAGTTTCAAGGGAGGACGTGACGTTGGCGACTACATCCTGTCAGATACGATCTGAACTGAGCTGATTAACAGATACGACTAACTGTACACAAACTGAGATTTTCTAAACTCATTATTATTATATTTTGTGTAGTAGTAGCGATCTTTGTAGGGGAAACTTTACCATACTTGTGTTTTGGGGTCTTGTTTAGTCTGGGACTAGACAAGGGGTCTTGATGAGTTGGGGCTTGTCAAGACGAAGCATTTACTATGTTGATAGTGTTTTGCACTCGGAGAGTGTGGTACGAACTTGGTGAGAGTTGAGTTGGGGCTCATAGTTCATTGTAGTTGTACATAGAAACATATTAATGCTAGTATCTGCTTGGGGCTGGACGTAGGTCGTGGGTGCGACCGAACCAGCGTAAATTTGCTGCGTACTCTGTGATTGCTTATTATTTACTCTGCATCTGCTATAACTGCCTATGATTGCTCATGGGTTGCACTAGTTTTTTAATTAGCCTATTCACTCCCCTCCCTCTAGACTTAGATCTAGATCCATCAAGTGGTATCAGAGCAGGTTAGAAGATCTAGTCTAGAAATCATGAATACCCCAGTAGAAATGGCAGTGTTATCAAAATGTTTAGATCATGTTAAAAATATTAATCCTACAAATATTTCTTCAGATCAGAATATTACTAACTCAAAATTGCTTAATTGCCACAGGTTTCTAATTGTTGTGAATGGTTAACTGCTGCCGGTTGCAAAATTACTATCAATTGTTTAATTGTTGTACCACCTTCAAAATAAACTATTTAATTACTTCTACGTACTCACACCAAGCTTGATTGTATAGTTATAACTAAATTGATGGAGCGGAGATTTTAATTGGCATTCTTAATATTGGTTTCACCCGGTGTCTTGGATTGTTTACGTCCAAAATTTGGATCACCTTGCTTGCGGGGATAGTGACTTGTTTGGCCAAACCTGACTGGCCGTGAATTTATGGGCCACTGCTAGAATCCCAATCATCATCGACGTAAACATGGATTATAGTTATATCTTGATTTCAGCTTTGATAAATTAAAATTCTTAACCTTTCTATTGTGGAGATTATCTTACCGAGTAAACCTCACTGACGGACATATCACTTTGTTGTTTTACAAAATGTTCGTCAGGGATTAATAGTAAGTTCGTGGAAGTCACGGCTGTAGGGATCGAGCCAGCGCTCGAAGAGTACGTGGAGTAACTATGCCATAAAACACATATGCGCCCGTTCTCCTCTTGGTTCTTCCTCGTCAGATGATGTTGGCGATTCATCGGAGCTGGACACGTCACTTTGGTCGAAAGCTGCAAAAGCCTTTTTCTTCAGCTTTGTAAACTTTCTGTCATTTTGCCTCTGTCTTCTATCATTTTCTTTCTCTTTGACTTTGCCTTGGTCACGATTTTTCTCCAGGGGACAATCTCTTTGAATATGACTGTTTGTTGCATCCAAAATAGATAATTTCGTTAGTTAAACAAGATCTATGTTAAACGAGATATACGAGATCTCATGTTGGCTTTTCTTCAATTCTCTTATCCTCTTCTAGCTCAATCTCATAAGCCATGTGCTAGATATTGGCATTTAAGCCCAATATAGTTTTGATGATGATCACCACATTATGTGATTACTAATGTTTCAATTTGTTTTAGTCTTAGTTATGTAACATTGATTATATCAAGGGGAAGGCAAAACATATGGTGTTGGGATGATGGACTCAAGGCATGGATTATTGGATTAATGAAGCCATGAAGAATCATGTATATCATTGTATATCTTTTATGATTCTTTATGTATTTTGCTTTTTTAGTAGAATACTTGTATGCCTTGATTGGATGGACACACACACATTTCCATGTTATTTTCCATCTTAGTGATCAATAGGAACTTCCTTGAATCCATCCCAATAGGTTGAATGGCTAAAACACTTTAGAATACGTTTTCAGCCTATCACCAGACGTTTGGAGTACATTCACTAGACGAATGGTGCATCTGCTCTGTGTTGGCCAATCCTAGGAAGTCCAGATGACTGAAGTTTAGTCACTAGACATCTGTATAGTGGTCTAGACATCTGGTCAATGAACTCCAGGCATTTAATAAGTTTAAGCCAAAACTTATGAGCTCTCTGTTTTCAGAATCTGTTTTCTGCAGTCAGTCTGTATTCAAACAACTGTAACTTTTTCTATAGTTAGAATTTTGCATCCATTCAAAGCCCATTTAATTTAAAATTTTGTTAGCTTTCCAACACATCTTGAATCATCCAATCGGAGTTAAATTGAGGGAGTTATGACTGTTTTAGTGATCGAGTGTTGTTTTGGACAGATTCAACAGATTTTGCAGACGCTGTATAACACCAAACCAGACAACTGAACAGTGAAACAGGCGACTGGTCACCCTTTTCCAGACGTCTGGTCAACCCCCAAAATCTATCCGTTGGGTTTTGATCTAGCAGTATATAGCCGTTATTCTTGGCATTTTGTGGGCTGTTTTGGGAGCTTATTTAAGCCAGTTTGAGGGGCTATTTTTGGTACTTCTCTACACATATTGAAAGCATTCTAGTGAGACAAAAACTAGAGAGAAACACTCATTCTTATTTCATTTCTCTCATTTTCCCTTGGATCTTCTTTATGTTGATTTGATCTCCAAAGCTCAATGGGGGTCCAATAGTGCATCAAGCTTACATTTAGCACTTGGACATCAATCTTCCTTTGTCTCTACACTTCACGGTTTATAAGTACATTTAATCAAGGCAATAGGAGATTGTATTTTGTTTCGTTTCATTTATTGAAACCTAGCTTCTGGGTTGTAAAAGTGTTCTCTCTGGAAAGAGAGGTGATTACCATTGGAATAGGGTTTGCAATCTTGGAAAAGATTGTGTTGCTATCTTGGAAAAGATAGGCTCTTGAAAAAGAGTGGCACTAGGAAAAGTGTGAATTGTATTGGGTAGCTTGGAAAAGCCTAATAGTGGAAATCCACAATACTCTGGAAAGAGCGTGGGACCGGAGTAGGCATTGTCGAACCAGGATACGCTTTTGTATTTGCGTTTGTTATTCTCTCTTGTGGATTCTTGTTAATTATTCTTGCTTTATAATTCCGAATTTGCAAGTATTTTTTAATTAGCTTATTATTATGCCATTACACTATTCACCCCCTCTAGTGTGTGTTGCTTAGTTGCACAGGTCCTACACCATGATATTGCCCATTAGCTCTTCTACGGTCATCGTCTTCATATTGTTCGCTTCTCAAATGGCGGTGGTCTTCCCCTTCCATTCTGGTCGAAGTGATCGAATGATCTTCATGACCTAATCATACTCAGAAATTCGCTTCCCTAAACCTGCAAGCTCATTTGTAATGTTAGTAAACCGAGTATTAACTTCGCTAATACTCTCTCATTCTTCCATTTTAAAACTTTCAAATTTTGAATGTAACATATTAATCCGGGACTCTTTTACATTTTCCGTCCCTTCATGGCTTATCCCTTCATGGTTTACCTCAATAGTATGCCATATTTGGTGTGCGTTCTCGCATTGAGATATACGGTTGAACTCATTAAATCTCAACTGCACAATATAAAGCATTCATTGCTTTTGCATTTAGATTACCTCTTTTAATTTCATCTGCTGACCATTTTTCGGTGTCCGCCTCGGTAGGTGCTTTGTATGGATCTTTGGTGACCGTCCACACGTCAATGTCCAAAGATTGTAGATGAGTCTTCATGCGGATCTTCCAACTGGCATAGTTGGTTTCATTAAAAAAGGGTGGTCGCATGGTATTGAGTCCTTCGGAGTGGTGAGATGTTGATGCCATCGCCTTAGCCTTTACTCTGATACCAACTGTTGGATCATGTGGATGGCAAACAACACTAGAAGGTGGTTTGAAAAGGGTTGTTAACAATTATAGATTTCTTTCGATATACAACAATCCTCTACATGTTGCCTAAGTCATAAATTGAGTTGCCTCAAATTTGAACTTAATCAACAATATAATAAGCTTGATCAGAGATGAGATTATAGCAGAAAATAAAAGATTCAAGCAACAATAATAAAAGAGTTAAGGAGACAAAATCACAATGCTACCACACAGCGATTTTACCCTGGTTCAGATACGCAAGTCCCACTTTCCTACTGTATACTACTCCAACAACCGATCCACTAGCTCTCAACGAGAGCAAACCTTGCCTCAAATGAAGAGGACTTCGTACAACCACCTAGCTTTCCTCGATAGGAATTTCCAGCACCTAGTTACAACCAACTAGGATTTCCACTCACACGAGTTTCCCTTATAAATACGAGAAATTACAAAGCAAGTCTTCTTCAAAGAGTTAGAACAAATCTGAAAATTAAGTACAAGATTTTCATATAGCCAATAGTATATGTTTGAGACGTGGCTAAAGAAAGTCAAAGGCATTAATCATATATATGATATCGAATAAAACATGATTTGATCAAAAAAATTTGTCTTGAAATCGATTCTCTAAAATATAGCTCTTGGGCTTTAGAGATCAATAGTCAAGTATTTTAATCTTTGGCAAAAAATATGAACTTTAAAACTTGTACAAAGATCAAAATAAAAAGACTTGTATTTTGAATCTCAAAACGAAAGCGTTTAAGCTTGGAGATCAAAATAAACAAGTATAAGTAAAAGGCTAAATAAAATTACCGAGAAAGATCTTAGAAAAGATTGAGAACACTAATTAAAGCATATCCTTTTTGAATTTAGATCACAGAAAATAGAGCTTGAGGGATTTTGAGCAATAGATAGAATATTTCAATTAGAATAATGTTATTTTAAACTTCTAAACTCCCCATCTATTTATAGGAAAATAGAAGCTTAAAATCTGCGTAAAAACAGCTTGAAATCAGCTCTAAAATTCAACTACAATGGTTAACTAACAGCTAGCAGAAAACAAGGAAGATTTTCAAATCTGGTCTTAGTTGACCCAGATAGTCAGCTATCCTCCCAGATAGTCGGCTATTATTTTGACAGAAAGTTTTCACAAAATCCCTGACCAAAATAGTCGGCTATCAGTCAAAATAGTCGGCTCTTTTGAGATACCTTAGTATATATACTTAAAGATACTTCAAAAATAATTTCTAAAAACTATATTTAAGAAATATATTAAGTAATGTAATTTAAAACCATTTTTAGATGATTTTTGAACATGTGTGTGCGTGTGTGCGTGTGCGTGTGCGTGTGTAATATACTTATGGCTTTACATTTCTACGCAATTACTCACACAACCATAGCTTTAACTCTTCATCTTCATTCTTGATCTTGAGCTAACTTTTCTTGTTCTCACTTCTTCATTTGATTCATGATCCAAGATCATCATATGCTTCAAGTTGTAGCATTCTTGTTCATGGCTTTAAGTTCTCCGATTTGCATCACAATGGCTCCAATCAACAAACTAATCTATATACACTTGAAATAAGATTGTTAGTCCAAATATCACTTGTGCACATCATCAAAACCACTGGGGTGGGTCTCAATATCCCGACAATTGAGACATCCAATATTGTGCTGATATCATACCCATGTCACTCTTTATTTATACACTTGGTATTTATGCTATATATTACAATTGTTATATTTTTTTGATGTGACAAAGGGGGAGAAGAGAAAAGTTCACAATGCCTATAAAATAATACTTGAAACACTTGAATTGAAAATAATATGAAAATCATGCATATTCAATCTTATTCCTAACTAGCTTTGATGCATGAGAAGTAATCTCTCCATAACAATCATGCATCTCAGCAGGGGGAGCGTAAGTAATTTTCTAATTTCATACTATTTTTCATATTTTATATCATTTATTGCATCATCAAAAAGGAAGAGAGTGTTGGGTTATTGAGACCCACTTCAGTGGCTTTTGATTATGTGCACAAGTGATATATGGACTAATTTCAAGTGTATATAGATTATTTTGTAGATAGGGAGAACAAAGCCATTGTGAAGCAAATTGAAAGAAACTGAGCCAAGATCAAGAAAGCCACAAATTGAAGTATATGAAGGCTTTGGATCGTAAATCAAATGAAGATTTGAGAACAAGAGAAGTTGGCTCAAGATAAAGAATGAAGAATGAAGAGCTAGATGTATGTTTGTCTGAGTAAATACTTAGAATTTGAAAAGCAAAAGTATATTTTACACACACATGCAAAATTCCTTAAAAATTATTTTAAAATATATTACTTAATATATTTCTCTAATAGAATTTTTATAAATTATTTTTCAAGTATTTTTAAGTATAAAAACTCTAGTATACTATAATAGCCGACTTGTTATAAACGGGCTTTTGGTGGCCCTACCCGTTAGTGGGTATCCACCCATTATGTAACCCTACCACTATAAATACAGGGCTATGGATTCCATAGCCACCATGTTTACAACACGTTATCAGCACGCTCGAAGCTGAGCCGAACCCCTGCCGACGGACGAACGCGACGAACGGGCTTCCTTCACCGAACGTCGCTAGATCCGGTGGGTAGGATCTAGAGGTAATCCTGAAACCATAGATCTAAAATTTCATATGCGCATATGTTGAGATCCAATTTCCTGGATCAATCAATTAAATTTTTATCGTTTTTATTGTTAAAAATCAACTTTTTACAATAAAAATGACTTTTTGGAGATTAAAAAAATGATTTTTTTCTCCTAAAAATTGGATTTTTATCCCCAAAAACCATCAAACCCTAGGGGATCTTTTCGCCGGATTGTGAATCCCCCCAAAACTCGCGCCGCCGCCATCGAAACCCCCTTCGGCTTGCGACAAAACCCCCCCGCCCGTCGCCCGAAGCGGTGTTGGATATGGAAGACGTTTGTACACCCTTGTGGGGGATGTACGAGGGAATACGGACCTCGAACGTCGCGTACACGAAGTCGTGTGCAAAGGGAATCTGTTCTCTTGCGGAGAGGATCTCTAGATGAGTGGGAAAGTCGCATTATATATGCATAAGTGCATGCGACATATGGCTAATAAAGGGGGAATATCTTAAGCTTATGTTGTACCATGCATATGGTACAACTTAAGCTTATAATGTGCCATGTATCATGGTACACCTTAATTAAGTTGTTCCAAAGGAACAACTTACCCTAAAATAACTACCTTGGGGGCTATAAATAAGACCCAAGGGTAAGCCATTAAAAACACACCTTTTGCATGGAATTCATGCATGCAACTTCATCCTAGCGAAGCTCTGCAGAAATCCTTTCTCTTCCTCTATCCAAGTTCTTAATCTAAAGTAGAGATTTAGATTGTGGATTTAGTAGCCTTACTCCGTTTGTGAGAAGACTCGATCCGTCGTGGCGAATCCGAAGGCAAAGTTCCGAGACTACCGTTCCGCATACGCAAGCGTAAGTCTCAACTTTAATTATCGATCCTAACTCTGTTTTGGCAGGATCCTACATTGGTATCAGAGCCATATGGGTTCGCCCCGGTCAAACCACCGCCCCGTCGAAACTATGAACGAGTCGTTGTCTTTTTCACGAATGGGTCTCCTACCATTACGGATATGGTAGGAACGCTTCGTGACGGAGAGAACGCAGCGGTTGTTCTTTTCACGTTAGGGTCTCCTATCATTACGGATATGGTAGGAACTCTCCGTGACGGGAAGAACCGACCGTTCACGTAGTACGTTATTCATTTTTGGCACACGACCATTAGGAAATAACTAATTTCTCGACGAACGGGTGCTTCATCGACGAACGGGTGCTTCATCGAGGAAGATGATGGTAGTTATTTCCATCGGGTAAGATGAAATTTGGTGCATGTGCACCATGGCCAAATGGGCTATGAAGGCCATGCACCCCCCCTCCACTTGCGGAGGGGGTTGGCTACGGCCAATAACCACCGGTGACCACCCCATCAAGGGGGAGGAATGTGTGCGGCAACCCCATTCAAGGGGGTGGCCGGCCATGGCCAAAGGGGACATGGCTGGCCAATGCCCAAAATGGCCATGGCCATGACCGGCCATGGCCAAGCCATGACCGGCCATGGCCAGGCCGGCAGTGGCCGGCCAAGGCCAGGCCGGCCTGGCCGGCCCTGGCAGTGGCCAGGGCCGGCGCCCTGGCCACTGCCAGGGCCTGGCCGGCCCTGGCAGAGGCCAGGGCCGGCGCCCTGGCCACTGCCAGGGCCTGGCCGGCCCTGGCAGAGGCCAGGGCCAATGCCCTGGCCTCGGCCAGGGCATGGCCGGCCTCGGCCAGGGCAGAGGCCCTGGCCGAGGGGCCAGGGCCCCTGGCCGGCCTCGGCCAGGGCAGAGGCCCTGGCCGAGGGGCCAGGGCCCCTGGCCGGCCAGGGCAGAGGCCCTGGCCGGCCCTTGGCTAAGCCCCGGCCAGGGCAGAGGCCCTGGCCGGGAAGAAATTGCAGACCAAAATTGGTCGACCAATTTGGTGTTTTTGGTCGACCAATCTGGCAGAAGGTCTGGATCGACTGCAAACTTGCCAACTGACCCATACGGGGTGACAAAAGGCCTTGGCCAAACTCGAATGTGCCGATTAGTCCATACGGGGCTAACCACAGTGCCGACCAGTTCATACGGGACTAACGTTTTAATGAAGTTTTTCATTGGGCTCTACTCTTTGAAGATTAGCCATAGTGCTCTACTTCATGCGAGATTAGCCATGTCATTGTGCTCTACTCTACGGAGATTAGCCAATGTACTTGTGACGTTGTGCTCTACTCTACGGAGATTAGCCAACGTGCTTTCAAATTTTTTTTAAAAGATGTTTTTCAAATAGGTTATGTCCCGTCCTTAATCGGGATAGCGCAATTTAGAATTCCAAGTCCTACCACGATCCGGCCATGGTTATCTAACCCATGGGTGTGTAGAACAGGTCTCGTGGCTTGTCAATTGTTGCGCTAAAATTCTTTGTGCAAACTCTCACCTATTCTATTTTGAAAGATATGTTTTTCAAAGTATTTTTCCGCTGCTAATACCATACGGGTATTATTTCTGATTTCTTTTTACTTGAGATAAGTAAGAGGGATACTTTGAAAGTTACTTCTAGATGGTAGTTGGGAACGTAGTGAACTTCTCGATTCTAGAGTAACATTTCAACGCATCCAAGGAACTTATCAAGTGTTTAAAGAATCGAAACTTTATGCATAGAATTTTGATCGTGTTTTTCATTCTCTTTGCAGTTTTTTGAATCGAATATGTCTACCGCTTCTAAGAACATTGTCGCAGAGCTTAACAAAGGTGAAAAGCTCAACGGCGACAATTATAAACTTTGGTCAATAAAAATCCAATATGTTTTGGAGGAGCAAGATGTGCTCGAAACACTCCAAAACATAATGGAAGAACCTGAGTTGGGCAATACGGCCCAACACAAGAGGGACCGGGAAGCTTATGATACTTGGACTCGAAAGAACAAAATAGCACGTATTATGTTACTGTCCGCAATGGACAATGACATAATGCGTCTATTTCGGGAATTCGACCTAGCCAAAGACATATGGTCTGAGCTAGAAGTAAAGTTTGGTGGAACTTCGGTTACCAAACTCCGCTCCTTAAATATTCAATTTGATTCGTACAAGATGCGGCGAGATCATTCTATGAAAAAGCATCTCCGCCACATGGCGAATCTCATATCTGAATTAAAGGATGCGGGTGTTACGCTGTCTGACGAACAGCAGATCCAAGCAGTCATTCGTTCACTCCTAGATAGGTGGGATAACATGAAAATGCATCTCACTCATAATGAGTGCATTAAAACATTAAGCGATGTATCGAAACACCTCGAACTCGAGGAAGAGCGGATTCAAGCCGCAAAACCAAGTGCAGAAGTGCACGTGGCCGCTAGTTCCTCACATGGAGGAAATAAGCGGAAGAATAAACGCTTAAGGTTTGTGAACGAACGAAAGCAAGAACCGGAAACCTCAAAGAAGACTAAGAACAAAAAGTGGCAAAAGAATGTGCACTCAAAGAAGAAAAACTTGAAGAAGATCAAGTGCTTTAAGTGCAACAAGTACGGTCACTTCGCCCGTACATGTACGGATGGAAGTGATAAGGTAACTTGTTGGACTAGTTACATATGTGTTTCTAGTTCCATGTTTCTTGCTGAATCTAACTATTTTTGGTTGATTGATTCAGGGGCCACAGACCACGTAGCGAAGGACAGAAGGTTCTTCGTAGAGTATCGAAGGATAACTCAAGGAACAAAGTGGATATACGTCGGCAACAACACTCGTGTTGAAGTCAAAGGCGTCGGAACATGCAAGCTAGTTCTCGACAACGGCCGGACTTTATTATTGCATGACGTCCTCTTTGCTCCAGATATTAGAAGAAATATCGTATCCGTGGTCATGTTAATGTCTTTAGATTATGAGTGGAGGTTCTATAAACAATATGTTGACCTTGTTTGTAATAATTCTTTGATTGGTTCTGGTAATGTTTGTAATGGATTAATTGTTTTAAACACAATGTATGATGATTCTTCTTCCATTAATGAAAGTTTTCATTTGACAAATGCTTCTAACTCTGAATCTGAGATCATTTGTTGGCATGCAAGACTTGGTCATATTGGACCAACTAGAATGGATAGACTTGCCAAAAGTGGCTTGCTATCTAATGTTTCAAAAGTTGAAATGTCAACTTGCGAACATTGTCTTGTAGGAAAAACTTGTCGTAAGCCGTTTGGAACTGGCACAAGGGCTGAAGTTCCATTACAGCTTATCCATTCGGACATTTGCGGTCCAATGAATGTTAAGACAAGACGTGAGAAGTCCTATTTCATCACCTTCATTGATGATTTCACTCGTTTCGGTCACATCTATTTGATTTCCCACAAACATGAAGCTTTAACTTTCTTCTAAACTATATGAGTTTAGTGGAAAATCAACTAGATCGCAAGATAAAGGTCTTGCGAACCGATCGGGGTGGAGAATATCAATCAACGAGTTTTAAGGAACTATGTGATGAAAAAGGCATAGTTCATCAAATAACTATGCCTTATACTTCGCAACAAAACGGTGTTGTGGAAAGAAGAAATAGGACATTGATGGAAATGGTCCGATCAATGATGTCTCAGGCAAATTTGCCTATCACCTTTTGGGGTGATGCATTATTGACGGCAGCGTTCATCTTAAACCGTGTACCCTCGAAGTCGGTAAGTTCTACTCCTTATGAGTTGTGGAACAATAGAACTCCAGACTTAAGCATTCTAAAACCTTGGGGTTGTGCCTCTTATGCACATTTATCCTCTCACAAATATGGCAAACTTGGGCCACGTGGGAGGAAGTGTATCTTCATCCGATACGCTGAATACTCCAAAGGATATGCTTTCGTCGGTCAAGAGGACAATGGGGGTCTTATAGAATTCGAATCGAGGGATGTTGTCTTCTTGGAAAATGAGTTTCCAAGACAGGGTGAGATAAGTCAAGACTTATCCTTGTTTGAGACTTGGGATCAAGAAGGATCGGAACGTTCGAGTGGGAGAATTCTTGGTGAAAAAGAAAATACGTTTCAAACTTCACCAATGAATGATACGAACGATACCAATCCTATTCCGAGTGGGAGTGATGTTATTCCAAGTGGGAGTAATGTCATTCCAAGTGGGAGTGATCAAACTCAAACAAGACGTAGTAATCGAACGAGGCTAACACCTCTGAGATTTGAGGATGAATTTCCTCAAACATTCATGACATTACTACAAGATGATGACGAACCTGCAAATTTCAAACAGGCCGTCACATGCCCTGCTAAAGATAAATGGATAGCGGCAATGGAAGAAGAACTTCAATCCATGAAAACAAACCAAGTCTGGGACTTGGTTGATTTACCTAAGGGACGTAGAGCCATTGGGAACAAGTGGGTTCTCAAAATCAAGCATAAGGCTGATGGCTCTATCGAGAAATATAAAGCTCGAATTGTTGCGAAAGGTTTCACGCAACAGGAAGGAATAGACTACGAAGAGACTTTCTCTCCTGTCGTGCGTTTTACCTCCATTCGCTTAATTCTGGCAATGGTGGCTTGTTTGGACCTCGAGTTACATCAGATGGATGTAAAGACTGCTTTTCTTAACGGAGAACTAGATGAGGAGATCTACATGGAACAACCAAACGGGTTCGTACAAGAAGAAAACAAACATAAGGTTTGTAAACTTCGTAAATCCATATATGGTCTTAAACAATCCTCAAGGCAGTGGTATATGCGCTTTCAAGAAGTCGTTTTGTCGTATGGTTTCTCCATGCTCGACGAAGACAACTGCGTATATATTAAGAGGATTAAAAACAAGTATGTAATTATGTCTCTTTATGTAGATGACATACTTATAGCCGGAAATGATAAGCGTCTTATCATGGATATCAAAGCTTGGCTTTCATCCGTCTTTGAGATGAAAGACATGGGTGAAGCTGCATATATCCTTGGGGTTAAGATCTCAAGGAATCGTTCCAAGAAACTTCTTTCTCTCTCTCAAGAGACATATATAAAGAAAGTTTTAGAACGGTTTAATATGCAGGACTGCAAGCCAATTGATACTCCAATAAGCAAAGGCGAGGGTCTATGTTTGGAAATGTGTCCTAAAGATCCAAAAGAAAAGAAAGCTATGGAAAAAGTTCCATACTCCAGTGCTGTCGGGAGTCTGATGTACGCCATGATGTGTACCAGACCAGACATTTGCTATGTTGTTGGTATGGTAAGCCATTACCAATCCAACCCAGGACAGGCACACTGGAAAGCGGTGAAGAGGATATTAAGATACCTCAAAGGGACTGCGGACTATGCGTTATGCTATCAAGGCAATACCTTGAGACTCGAAGGCTATACCGATGCTGATTGGGCGGGTGATCTCGACGAGCGAAGATCTACCTCAGGCTTTGTTTACTTGCTCGGGAATGGTGCAATATCCTGGAGCAGCAAGAAGCAAACCTGCATCGCCTTATCAACCATGGAAGCCGAATTCGTAGCATTCAGCATGGCGGTCCAAGAAGCTGTTTGGCTTAGGAAATTCTTAGACAGGCTGACGAATGCCTCTGACTCGAGCACTGTTCCCATATACAGTGATAGTCAAGCTTCGATTGCCTATGTCAAAGATCCTAAATTTCATTGTAAGACCAAACACATTGACATTCGATTCAAGTTTGCAAAGGACTATGACAAACGGAAGGAAGTAGACATAGGATACATATCCACGCATGAGATGATAGCGGATCCCCTTACCAAGGCGATCCCCAGAGATGTGTTTTTCAAACACTTATCATCTATGGGAATGCGTAGGTGCTGAGCTGTATCATGTAATATTTCCCATGTCTATAGAAGATCAAAATTTAATTTGCATATAAGTTTCTTACAAATGATTTTATATACATTTGTGTTTAAGTCTCAGCTATTTTTGTGTGTGTGTATGTCGGACAGATTAAGGTTGGCTCTCTCACATGAGCAACCGCCTTATCTTATCAGATGGATAAGATAGAGATGAGACTAGTTTAAAGTCAAAATCATTAGACAAATGATTTAGAGTCGTGACTTAAACAAGATAGTCGAATGAAAGATCTGCATCATATGGATGCTTACAAAAGATCTGAGATCTGTATCACAAGGATATTTGAAAAAGATCTCATAGGATTTTTAAATCCTATCTGTCTTATGCAGGATGAGAGTCCGTGAATATTTCACGAGTAGTAAGGGGACTCAAAAAGATAGGCACTGTGGTGTCTGATCTTTCATCTGTACAACATCATTAAGACATACTCTCCCTGGGAAAGGAGTGATGTTGTAGTACGTGTTCATACCACGTATGCATTTCGACCACTAAGTTAGTAGCAATAGTGTTTGTTATTATGTGAGACTCAAAGGCCATACGGGTCTTAACTCTTACCCTCAAGGACTCCAATTGGTTCCTTTAGATTTGACGAGATGATCGCTATCTTATCGTGTTGCTAATGGGCTATGATAATTCGGCTCGGCGGGGCACATTAGAAAAGCGAATCAAGTCAAGATCAGAAGGTTCGCAAGAAGAGGAAGATTGATTTCATATTCGCATTTTGACTTTAATGATTCAAAGCTGGCCAGCCAATTGTAATCCAGATGGGATTCAATTGTTGAATATAAAGTATAAGAAATGTGAAGAAATAATCTAGGGTAAAGCATGCGTTGAACTACTCAACTTTGCACCTTCGAGGTCGTTGTGTATCTCTAACAAGTGCACAACAACAGACTCTACGCGCATGACGGTCGCACGGTCTATTTCTCGGTATGATAGATGAAAGAACTAAGAGAAAGACGTTCTCTTACAATCCCCTCAAGTGTGAGTGGGAGATGTTGGATATGGAAGACGTTTGTACACCCTTGTGGGGGATGTACGAGGGAATACGGACCTCGAACGTCGCGTACACGAAGTCGTGTGCAAAGGGAATCTGTTCCCTTGCGGAGAGGATCTCTAGATGAGTGGGAAAGTCGCATTATATATGCATAAGTGCATGCGACATATGGCTAATAAAGGGGGAATATCTTAAGCTTATGTTGTACCATGCATATGGTACAACTTAAGCTTATAATGTGCCATGTATCATGGTACACCTTAATTAAGTTGTTCCAAAGGAACAACTTACCCTAAAATAACTACCTTGGGGGCTATAAATAAGACCCAAGGGTAAGCCATTAAAAAACACACCTTTTGCATGGAATTCATGCATGCAACTTCATCCTAGCGAAGCTGTGCAGAAATCCTTTCTCTTCCTCTATCCAAGTTCTTAATCTAAAGTAGAGATTTAGATTGTGGATTTAGTAGCCTTACTCCGTTCGTGAGAAGACTCGATCCGTCGTGGCGAATCCGAAGGCAAAGTTCCGAGACTACCGTTCCGCATACGCAAGCGTAAGTCTCAACTTTAATTATCGATCCTAACTCTGTTTTGGCAGGATCCTACAAGCGGCGGGCGTCCCACCCCGCCGTTGCTAACGGCGGGCTCGACCCGTCGCCAGCAGCGGCGGGCGACCCTGCCGCTGCAAGCGGCGGGCCAAACCCACCGCCAGCAGCGGTGGGCGACCCCGACCCCATCGCCGCAGCGGCGGGCCCCCCCGGGCGGTCGCTCGTATCGGCCCCCCCGGTGCGCGCTCATGTCCGGAACCCCTAGCCGACTGAAGCGGAAATCCGCGCGACCAAAAACCCTAATTAGGGTTTCACCCCGAAAATTCACTATTTTCAAACGATTTTTCAGATTTAAATTCGAATTTCCTTCACTATAATCTGATTACATGTGATTTAATTCAACACTTTTTATTCTGATTATATGATTTTACACGTTTAAAAATTAGGAAGATCATGCGACCGCTCTGCCGTTAGTCAGCTAACCTAACGGTGCATGACGTTGCCTAGTGGTCCAATAATTTTTAAACGAAAGATCTTAATTTTCCACTATAAACTGCCTGTGATGATTAAATTACATGCAATGTATAAACTGCCTGTGATGATGCCTGCTGCATTATAACTGCCTGCGACGAATGTTAAATATTTGCTGTGCTTTTGGATCGGCTAGTTATCACCATTTTCTTTTTCATGCATTATTTTCTTTTTGAGAGAAAAATGTAGTGAGGATAATTTTGTAATATTACAAGCCCGGCGGACGCCTCAAGAAGATGAAGGACCATTCCCGAAGAATAGGGGCCCCACGGGGGTTCCCGAGTTGTACTCTCATTTTCTTTTTGGGACTGTATGGACTGTAATTAATTTGGTGATTAGCCGATCCACGCAGCAAATATCTGTGTCTGAAATGCTTAATTATTTATTTCTCTGTGAAAATATCTAATTATTGCCTATCTTTTAACATGCTAGAGTGATAAATGGCCAAAATTGCGAGCATCGATTTCGACGTTTTGGATGCTTCAGGCATGAACTACTTAAGCTGGCAGTTGGACATAAAATTCCATCTGCGAGCGCAGGGATTGAGCCATGCCATCGCTGTAGGCGATAAGGTTTCTGATATAGATAAAGCGAAAGCAATTATCTATATCAGACGCTATATCGATCGGACCCTGAAGGCCGAGTACCTCACGGTGGAAGACTCATATGAGTTATGGACCACCCTCGAGGATAGATATAAACATCAAAGAGATGTTATACTTCCCCGAGCACGATATGAATGGGAAACCCTCCGTCTCCAAGACTTTAAGTCTATTACCGAGTACAACTCGGCACTCTTTAGCATCACCTCACGCCTGACGTTGTGTGGTGAAAAGGTGACGGAGGAGGGCATGTTAAAGAAAACGTATACATCCTTCCATGAGAAGGATGTCATACTAATGCAACAGTATCGTGAACGCAAGTTCACGAAATACTCAAAGCTTCTCTCATGCCTTCTGATGGCAGAGCAGAATTGTGACCTTCTTCTGGACACCCATAACTCACGCCCTACCGGTACTGCTCCTGCGCCTGAAGCGCATCACAGCTCCTCCCAGAAGAAGAGGAGCAACTTCAAAGGCAAACCCCAGAAGGGCAAAGCATTGAAGAAGCAGGCTAGAGGACCCCCTCCCAGAAGCAACAATGAGGGGAGGAAGAAGAATAATGTGTGGAAAAGAAAGGACGACGGCCAGACATCTGCCCCCAGAAAGGACTGGGAAGATAAGTGCCACATGTGTGGCATGACTGGACACTGGTCCAGGAATTTTCAGACTCCACGCCACCTGCAGGACTTGTACAAAGCGAGCCAGAAGTAAGCTGGGACAAACCTGGTGGTTCAAGAAGACCTGGTACCAATCAGGTTCATCGCTGAGGACTTCTCAAATGATGACCTGCTCGACTGAGGACATTATCCATTTTTTATGCATTGTAGCTTTCCTTTTTGAGAAACTATTTATCTGCTTGTTTTACTTCTCTAGCATGTTGAAGTACTTTTTCAGACATTAAATTGATTATCCGTAGTATATTTTTCTGTGTGTGCCTTATACTGCGATATTTTCTTTTAAAATAGATGGACTTTAAATGCCTAGTGGATAGTGCCTCTACGCACACGATCCTCCAAGACATCTGCTTTTTTCAAAGCATTAATAAATACGATGGCACCGTAAATACAATTTCCGGTCCATCAGGTATCATTGAAGGATCAGGGGAAGCACAATTTATGCTCCCCAACAAAACAAAACTACTTATAAAAGATGCACTTCTCTCCCCTAGCTCACATAGAAACCTATTAAGCTTTAAAGATATCCGCTTAAACGGATACCACCTTGAAACGGTGAGCAAAGAAAACAGAGAATACCTTGATGTAACGTCTCATAAAACGGTGCTAAAAACACCGTCGAGCGTTTTGAGGGACTCCTGTCGGGTCTCTACCACACAAGGATCAGAGCAATGGAAGCAAACACACTAGAGCACCAGAAGTGCCAGAATCAACCAGAATTCAAACTCTGGCATGATAGACTAGGACACCCGGGAAGGAATATGATGCATCGCATCATATCCCAATCTCGTGGAATTGACCTGAAAAGCCTGACGCTACTTCGGAAGGGTGTAAATCCTTGTCCCCCTTGTTACAAAGGGAAATTGATTACGAGACCATCCACCCTGAAGGTGGACTCTGAGTCTCCAAGCTTCCTAGAGAGAATACATGGAGACATTTTTGGGCCTATTCACCCCACAAGTGGACCATTTCGGTACTACATGGTACTGATCGACACATCTTCAAAATGGTCGTATGTGTGCCTCCTATCCGCCCGTAACGTAGCCTTTGCAAAGCTACTTGCACAAATTATAAAGTTGTGGACACATTTTCTAGACAACCAGATCAAGAAATTGCGTTTGGACAATGCTGGGGAATTCACATCACAAGTCTTCCTAGACTACTGCCAAGCAACCGGCATAGAAGTTGAACATCCTGTAGCTCATATTCACACCCAGAACGGGTTAGTCGAATCTCTTATAAAGAGACTACAATGGATCGCTCGACCATTGTTGATGCAATGCCAGTTGCCGGTAAGTGCATGGGGACATGCCATATTACACGCTGCATCGTTGATAAGATTACGACCGTCAGGTAGTCAATCTTATTCTCCGATGCAACTTGCATATGGGAACCTGCCCGATATCTCTCACTTGAGGATATTCGGATGTGCTGTCTATGTCCCCATAGCACCACCACAGAGAACCAGGATGGGTCCTCAACGGCGTCTTGGTATCTATATTGGTTTCGACTCACCATCGATCATTAGATACCTCGAACCCCTTACAGGGGACGCCTTTAAAGCACATCTAGCAGATTGTGAGTTTGATGAAAGCACTTTTCTGAAACTAGGCATTAACACACAGAAGCCAGAAGCTTCAAAGACCATTACATGGGACACAAAGACTTTATACCATTTTGATCTGCGTACAAATCAATGTGAAGAAGAGATCCAGAAGATCCTTCAAATTCAAAACACAGTTCACATTTTACCGGATAAATTCACTGACAACCAGAAGATTGTCAGATCACACGTCCCTGCTGTAAATACGCCAGCTAGGATTGACATACCCAAAGATGGATGCAATCCACCTGCAGCAGAAGCGGCCGTACCTCAACAAAAAAGAGGACGACCCCCAGGCTCCAAAGATAAGAACCCTCGAAAGAGAAAAAATCCTGGAGCAATAATAACGATACCACCACAGGATGCTGAGCTCAGCCCAGCTACCTCTCCCCTCCTAACAACCCCTGAAGAGGAAAATATAGGAGAAATATCATTAAACTATGTACGTACTGGGGAGGTACTGGACAGAAAAAGCACAATCATTGATGATAACTTCGCGCTCATTATTGCCACTCACGTCACTGAATACGACGATGAAACCGATCCACGCTCTCTAGCAGAATGTAAACGCAGAGAGGATTGGCCAAAGTGAAACGAGGCAATAGGGGTAGAGCTGGACTCACTCTCGAAGCGCAAAGTTTTTGGACCTGTAGTCCTAACACCAAAGGGTGTTAAACCCGTGGGATATAAATGGGTATTCGTGAGAAAAAGAAACGAGAAAAATGAGATCGTGCGTTACAAAGCGCGCCTTGTTGCACAAGGATTTTCCTAACGACCAGGAATAGACTATGACGATACCTATTCCCCGGTTATGGACGCGATCACTTTCCGTTTCATTATAGGCCTATCCACAAAGGAAGGTTTGGATATGCAGCTCATGGACGTTGTGACTGCATACCTATATGGAAATATAGATAAGGACATCTATATGAAAATCCCAGATGGATACAAATTACCGACAAAAATGACAGAAAGACCTCGGGACGTCTACTCTGTCAATCTCCAGAGATTACTGTATGGTGTAAAACAGTCAGGTAGAATGTGGTACAATAGACTTAGTGAATTCCTAGTGCAACAAGGATTCACAACAAATGAAGTCTGCCCTTGCATCTTTATAAGAGAAAATGGAACATGATTCGTGATTATTGCCGTCTACGTAGACGACCTGAACATCATCGGATCCCCTGAAGAGATAGGTGAGATATCCAAAAGTCTCACACAGACTTTTGAGATGAAGGACCTTGGCAAAATGAAGTTCTGGCTAGGCTTACAAATTGAACACTTAAGCGGAGGAATCCTGTTACACCAATCGACATACACAAAGAAAGTACTGAAAAACTTTCTTATGGACAAATGTCATCCGCTTAGCATACCAATGGTCGTTCGATCATTGGAGGTCGACACAGACCCCTTTCGACCGCTGGAAGAGGGGGAGGAAACACTGGGACCTGAAGTACCCTACTTAAGCGCAATTGGAGCACTCCTATACCTGGCAAACTGCACGCGTCTCGATATAGCGTTCGCAGTTAACTTACTAGCCAGATACAGTTCTGCGCCCTTAAAGCGCCACTGGAACGGAGTTAAGCAACTTCTGCGCTACCTCCAAGGGTCTGTGGACATGGGACTATACTTCAAGAAAAGTGTATCCTCCGACTTGGTCAGTTATGCAGATGCAGGATACAGGTCCGACCCACATACCGCAAAGTCCCAGACCGGTTTTGTGTTCACATACGGTGGGACGGCCATCTCATGGAGATCCGTGAAGCAGACATCGACAGCAACCTCATCCAACCACTCCGAGCTCATTGCGATCCACGAAGCTAACAGAGAATGCTTTTGGCTTCGATCAGTCATCAACCACACCCTCAAGACCACCGGCCTGAAGACGGGAGATCTTGGACCTACCACCATGTATGAAGACAATGCTGCCTGCATCGCTCAACTACGAGGTGGCTACATCAAAGGTGACAGGACGAAGCACATATCCCCCAAGCTCTTATGGACGCATGAACAGCAAGTGGACAACCAGATCGACATCCAGCAGATCCAGTCTTACGACAACCTGGTAGACCTGTTCACTAAAGCTTTGCCTCGCAGCACCTTTAGAAAACTTGTACTAGGAATTGGGATGAGACAGTTGAGAGAGTTACTAGCCTGAAGCTTGTACTTATCAGGGGGGGTTAATGTTGTGCTGTACTCTTTTTCCTTGGCTACTGGTTTTTCCCACTGGGTTTTCCATAGCCAAAGGTTTTAATGAGGCAGCCACATCAACTCTGGATCCAGAAGTATCCACCTCTGATGTTATCCATCGATCAGTGGAAGTTACAGAGACTTGTACTCTTTTCCCTTAGCCACTGGTTTTTCCCACTGGGTTTTCCTTGGCAAAGGTTTTAATGAGGCAAGTACTCTTAAACTTAAGGATCCAGAAGTATCCATAGACCCATGATCAGATAAGCTCTATGAACCCTGAAGCGTTCATCACGGCTTACAACAATGGATGGATAAGGGGAAGTGTTATAAACGGGCTTTTGGTGGGCCTACCCGTTAGTGGGTATCCACCCATTATGTAACCCTACCACTATAAATACAGGGCTATGGATTTTATAGCCACCATGTGATTATTTTGTAGATAGGGAGAACAAAGCCATTGTGAACCAAATTGAAAGAAACTGAGCCAAGATCAAGAAAGCCACAAATTGAAGTATATGAAGGCTTTGGATCATAAATCAAATGAAGATTTGAGAACAATAGAAGTTGGCTCAAGATAAAGAATGAAGAATGAAGAGCTAGATGTATGTTTGTGTGAGTAAATACTTAGAATTTGAAAAGCAAAAGTATATTTTACACACACATGCAAAATTCCTTAAAAATTATTTTAAAATATATTACTTAATATATTTCTCTAATATAATTTTTATAAATTATTTTTCAAGTATTTTTAAGTATAAAAACTCTAGTATACTATAATAGCCGACTATTATAGTTAAATAGCCGACTACTTTTGTCAGGAATTTTCTCTAAACTCTCTGTCAAAATAATAGCCAACTACTTGAGAAAATAACCGACTATTTGTGAGAGATAACCGACTATCCGAAGAGATAGCCGACTATCTGCGTCAACTAAAGACCGATTTGAAAATCTGCCTTGATTTTTTCTAGCCGTTAACTAGCCATTGTATTTTACTTTTGGTTCTGATTTTAAGCTATTTTGAGCAAATTTTGTGCTACTATTTATCTATAAATAGCTGGGATTTCAAAAGTTTTAAACATAACATTTCAATATCAAAGAAATCTCTCTATTCTCAAAAAGTGCTCAAAGCTCGATTTTTGCTCTTCATCTTATTCAAAGGCTACTGTTTTTAATTCTTGTGCTAAATTCTTTTAAGATTATTTTCAGCCTTATTTTTGCCTTTTGAATACTTGTTTTGATCTCCAAGCTTAAACGCTTTCTTTTTGAAATTTAAAATACAAGTCTTTCATTTTAATCTTTGTGCAATTATTAAAGTTCATATTTTTCAAAGATTAGAATACTTGACTATTGATATCTAAAGCCCAAGTGCAAAATTAAGAGAATCAATTTTCAAGATAACTTTTTGATCAAATCATGCTTCATATATATCATTTATTTGATCAAAAGTTTCAGATTTTCTTAAGCCACATTTCACACTTATATACTATTGGCTTATAGGAAATCTTGTACCAAAATTCTTATCTTTTTGTAATGACTTTGGAGAAGAATTGATTGTTGTAATTCCCAAGTTATAACAGAAGTTTGTGTTGAAAAACCTAGTTGGTTATAACTAGGTGTGTGCGTGGAAATTCCTAGTTGGTTGTAACTAGGTGCTGGCAATTCCTAGCGAGGGAAGCTATTTGCTTGTATAGCTTGTTGTTATAGTGGATTAAATCCTGATGGAGGTCGGGGACTGGACGTAGGCCAAGGTTCGGCCGAACCAGCATAAATTCTGCGTGTTTGCGCTGTGATCATTTCTTTCTAACTGTTTACTTTTTATTGCTTGAACTTTTTTACTTCTGCTGTGATTAACAACTTATATTCAAGCATATTATATTGTTGATTAAGTACAAATTGAGGCAACTCGATTTGAACTTAGGCAACTCATAGAATGAATTTTATTTCGCTAAAAATATATTATTTGTTGACAACCCTATTCAACCCCCCTTCTAGTGTTGTCTGCCATCCACAGGATCCTACAGTATCTTCATACTTTGTAAGTATTCTCTCATTTGTGTTGTATGAGAGAGAAATCCTCATTGTAGGTTAGGTGTTGAGAAATCCTTGTTGTAGGAAATGTGTGTTCAAAATCCTCTTGTGATAGAGGTGTGTTGAAAGTCCTCTTGGTTGAAGAGGCAAGTGTACTATTTGTTGAAATAGTGGATTAAAACCTAACGGAGTTTTGAGGACTGGATTAGCCCTACATAGGTGAACCAGGATAAATTGGTGTTTTGCGATTGTGCCATTGTCTATTGTTTCTTATTTGCATTTCATATTCCACTGCTTATCTATATTTTTGCAAGTTAGACTAGTTGATTAAGATAAAATTCTGTAAAACCAATTTTGATCTTAGGGAGAAATTTCTAGAGAATTACTTCATTTCATAAACAATATTCACCCCTCTTCTAGTGTTTCTCTTTTCCATCACATGATGTATCTGGTTCCTAAATGGTGTCAACAAATCAATTCCAAACAGAAGAAGGACAATCCATTATTCGGCTGCCATTACTCATCGTCTCAAATTATAGTGCATGGAAGACAAGGATGATGTTCTTCCTCCAATCAATAGACATGGACTTATGGAGCATTGTGGAGACACCGTATGAGAAGCCCACAAAGCCAATTCCGGAATAGACTAAGAGTGAGAAAGCCCAAGGGACTCTCAATGCCAAAGCCATGACTTCTTTATTTTGTGCACCCGATAGCACGGAGTATAACTGAGTTTGCACATTTACTACGGTGCATCAAATTTGGCACTCACTCCAGGTAATACATGAAGGAAACGACCATGTTAAAGATTCTAAACTGTCTTTGTAGTCTCAGAAATACGAATTTTTCTTGATGAACAAAGAAGAGAAAATTACCGAGATGCACACCCGTTTCACTGAAATAATCAACACTCTTACCAGGTTGGGCAAGGAGATTTCTTTAAAGGAGCAAATGAGTAAGATCCTCTGATCACTTACATTGGAGTGGGAATCAAATGCCACGGCAATCCAAGAGTATCATTCCAAGCTTACCATGTAGGACCTTATAGGCAACCTTTTGGCATATTGACTGGCGACCCGTTTACGGTTTGGGTGCGGTGTCGTTTTACCGCAAGTGCACGGTTAGTGTAGGGTGCGGGTATATCGAACTCAGGGAGGTGGATGGCTTGAATGGCTACTAGCCTCGCCTAGGTTGTGTGAGAGCTACGCGGATGATATGGGTGGAAGTGTAGAAATAAAGGAAAGAAATAAAAAGACAAGAAAAGAATCCCCGCTAACACGGGCTAGAGCACTCATGACACTTGGCATTTGACTTGACCCAGGATGAGACATTGCCCCTAAAGGTGGTACCTAGCCTCCCATAGGCCCGATATTCTGGTCGATGCCCAGTACGCTAGGTCTACCCAGTTCCGGACGGTGGGCATTCCCATGTCCATTAACACCTTTCGCAACCGGGAGCAATAAGGCCACAAAGATAACTCCCAACATTTCATCCAAGCCGTTTCCACGCGCGAGGACTCAATGTCAATGCTAGGGGCGTGACCTATGGCTAGGGGATCAAACGCCAGTTTTATTTCCCTTTGGCCCGAAGGTCAGAGGCTGTCTTTCTCCCGCCAATGACAATAAAATGCCCCCGCGTAACCCTAATGGCCAAATAGGTTGATTGCGATTTCTAGCAATACATCAAAGCGGATCTTGACTGGACAAGACACCGGACCCCAATCCCCAACACATCTAGTGTGTTGTCATACGAATTGGACTCAGATTGCTAGAAATCCACATTGACACATTCCATCGAACACATACCATGCAATCAAGTCAAATGTAAATCCCATGCATCAATCCTACTCTAACCCATATTAGGGTTCATCAAGAACTACTCAATGATGAAGAACATGATAGCAATCAATAAATCCAAACAAACATTCATCATCAAGCAAAATGAAAATAACACAAAACAATGAAAGTGAGAGAAAAGATACTTATCTTGCAATTGAATCACCAATCCTTTGCAAGATTTATTGAAGTAGAAAACCTAATCTAACCTAACCTAAAGCTCCCAATAAAGGGAAAGAAAACTGCTGAAAAACTGGGGGAGGAGGTCCCACAAGTCGTGCACAATCCCCTATAAATAAGCTCTACAAACCCTTAACAGTTCGGGTCCAAAAACCCACTAAAACTGCGAAAACAGGCCCACCCGATCGGGTGGAAGTTCACCCGATCGGGTGGAAATAAACAGAGACTCAACTGCTGAAAATGGGCTCAACCGATCGGCCACCTGGACTCCCAACCGATCGGGTGAAATTCAATTCCAGACAGCTCCCAATTTTAGCACCCAGCTGCGCTCAGAAAATTCCAAAAAAATGTAGAAAAATCTGATTTGGGCATGCGACCAATCGTTGGAAAGCTAACGATGATATCGATGCTAGAAAAATAAGAGATCACCCAAAATCCCTCTGGAATGATAGCAGATCTTCAATGTGTAACGCCCCGCTTCCCAAAAGACACCGGAAGCGAGAGCGTTACGCGGTCCGCTTGAACTGGAGCGGTGAGGCTCGAGTTCAATAAGCGTCTGTGATAAAAACACAGATGAGGTCCTTGCATTTGCGTATCAGAACAATCAGAAAATATTTCAGAAAATAAAGCCACATCCAGAGATAAAATGTTCGTACACGAAATTAATCAACAAGCCTCAACATGGCCAAAAAGAACTACAACAAGACACTAATCTTACTACAAGGTACTAAAGCTAAAACTCAAAGTAGTGACGAAAAAGGGGCTCTAGCCTTCCACAGAAAGCGGCTCGGCGTCTACGGTGAACTCTGGCTCTCTAAGTCAGGCGTCACAAACAGATCCTCCGGGTACTCAAGCACTGAATCTGACATACATCCAAAAACATGAATGTATGTCAGCTAGAGGTCTGCAAGAAAGAGTTAGCAACCCAAGACAAGATATATGACAGATATGAATTTAAGAAGCAATTAGATATTTTAAAGAGGTGACTGCAGCAATTTAATAATGACAATTTATACTGAAAAGGAAAGTAAACATCCATAGCATGTAATTCTAAGTAGTTGCAAGAATTAAAGTAAGGTATTTCTCTGTGAGTTCATTTGCATATCGGTTTTCATGAGACCAAGTTAGCGTTGCAAGTTTCATGTCAAGAGTTCACATCTATCTAGGGTTCTCGCCTTTAGGTCGTGATGAGAAGGTCGTTCCTCTCACGGGGGTTTACCGTGATTGACGCTAACCCACCGCATGCGGGTGGTGCTCTTGAGGAGAGTACCCTTCATACGCCCAGTGGTCGCTCAACCCTAACCCCATCCCAATTTTGTGCTGGAACACGAGCCAGCCTAGTCGACTCACACGGCATCATGAATTCACGATTCCGCCTTCGAGGCACACGATTTTCACGATGTCAATAATTGTTAATCATGTCCAGACTCGCAGGAATTTAATGTTATCAACATTATTACATTATTGTGACAGTTCTACACGGTAAAAGAGGGTTGAACAATTTTAATAGTGATTTCAAATTAATGACGAGCACGTGTTTTCATTGGGTTTGCTACAGAGACTATTTTTTTCTCAATATTGATTAAAATTAAGGTATATCATATGATATACCGTTGGATCCCAAATTTTGTCCTGATTGTCATGGTGTCAGTTTCTTACGTCATTTCACGCCTAATTTTTAAGTTATTCAGCACTACGTGAAAGCGGCATAAAAGTGCCGAAACTTCGAAAAATCATATCAAATCATATACTTGCCTGTTTTTGACGTTCTTGGTGTCGTTGGAAACGTCTTGACGAATACTACGCTACGGAGGAGACGGTTCACTGGTTTGACAAAACGTAAAATCAGAATAGGTGTTTTTCGATCAGAACAGATTTACAACAAGTTCATACGACGTCTAATCACCCGGTTTTATTAAGTTCTATATTTTACGGTGTGGGTTAAGAGTTTTTAGGGGTAGATCTACTGACCTGAAGTGCAGCGAGGGATCGGATAACGACAACGACAACGGTGACGTGTACGGTCCTGAAACTTCGACGTCCAAGGTACGAACTCGTCGCGGCAGCGAGTAAACGACGGACAACGCCTGTCAGCGAGCTCCGGGGGCTGTCGACATTGGATCTGAAGCAAGAAGCGCGTGCACGTGGCCGTATCAGTGTTGTACGTGTGCGTGGCGGCCTGAAGTTGGCGTGAGAGCTCGCAGATGGCAGATCTGCGTGTGGAATTGCGTGGCAGTGAGGAGATGACGGCTGGCAGGTGTCGTTGCATGGAGGCCGCGGGCTGCGAGGTGTGTATGGAGGCCGTCGGCCTTTCTGGGTGGATGGTGGCCGTGTAGGGCGAGGGGGCTGCGGATGCGTGGGCTGTGCTTACGAGGAGGAGTAAGAGGAGGAGGCCGGGGGGCTTGGGGTGCTGCGGGTTGCCGTGATATGGGGGGAGGCTCGGGTTGCAGCAGCGTTGCACATGGAGGAGCCGCGAGGAGATGAGGAGGGGAGCGCCGTGCACGCCTGGGCGTTGCGAGAGGTGCTGGCCGCCGGCGAGAGGGTGGAGGCGCCGACGTGAGGGTGGAGGCTCCGGGTTTGGGCGGTGGATGAAGGTGGTCGCGTGTGATGTGGAGGAGAAAACCTGGACGTGGGTTATTGTTGCGTGGAGAAAATAGGGGGGTAGGGGCGGCTGAGAATGTAGGGATGAGATAAAAAACTAGGGTTTAGTTTAAAGGGCTAGGGAAAAAACCTAGGTTTTAATATAGGTTGGAGTGTTAGCCCATAGTGTTTCTCTAGGGTCCTATTAAAAAGAAGTTGCAGGCTCAAAAGTCCCACGTGAACATGTCTCTAGGTGTTTAATATAATCTAGGGTTGTATTTCTTTAGGTTTCATTGCTATATAAAGAAGTTATGTGTGGGGTGTTTGAGAATCACGTGAGATAGCCTGGGGGGATGAATAGCTTGGAAATTGGCCTATTGCTAGCCTAGGGTCTAAAATATACATGATAGTAAGGTCTAAAATAATAAGATGTAGGGTATGGTTGCAAAGGACAACACGTGAAGGGTTCTCTTAGATTTGAGTTTAGCTTTCTCACCCTTTTTTTATAAGTCTCACTCTCAAACTGTGGGTGTGCGTGTATTATACAGTTGGGTGCGTGAGTGTTGATTCGGCATGGGTCCAAGGATCGGCTAGGGTTTAATTTAGGAAGTGATTATATTAGGAAAGGCTAGGAAAATTATTAATATGATTTGTAATCAATAGGTTTAATTGGGAGAATAAGAGCTAATCAATTTTAGTCATTAGGTTTAATTAGGAAGGTTTTCATTAGGAAGGAGTTTTAAAAAGATTGAAAGTTGACTTTTGGCCTTGCAAAATTTTAAATTAATTAAAGAAGAGATGTTTGAATTTTGAAATTTGAATTTGAAAATTAAACTAATTATTAGAAGAGATAATTTCATGATGGGTTTAAAAATAATAATAATAATAATAATTAAAACGTAAAGGGATTAGTAATTGAATACGGGTACGAGGTCTGATAAAGAAAGCTTATTAAACATTTAAAAAGTTTAGATATTGAATTTGAATTTTGAATCAAAAATTAAAACTATCTTTTAAGAAGAGACTTTTAAAATAATTCACTAGAAAGGATAAGAATAATAATAATAAGTTTTGAAAAGAATAGAAATGGATACGGGTTCGGTTCAGTTACAACTTAACTACGGATACAAAGAAGGATATACAACACGAGAGGAAAACGAACTACGTATCGCTGAAACCGGTCGTTACATCCTACCCACCTTAAAACGATTCCGTCCTCGGAATCTTATCGGCTAAGACACCTGGAAAACGTAAGGGTAACGCTCGTATCTCTTCTTCTAATGCATACACACCTGTATTCACAACTATCATGACATATCTAAGTAGTATTTCTAATACTAATATCCATACCAATAGTATTATTGCTGATAATACTAATCAACGTTCATGATAATAGTAGTAACAATGTACATACACACATCACTAATTACGTATCAACCTAACACATTTAATATAATACCATCCTATAAGTATAATCCAACCAATATTATACTCGGCGAATAGTAATACTTACTACACAACCACATCAATTTACTAGCTGTAAGTGTGCCATAACCTTGCACACTCGCATTATTACCAATACGTAAGGTAATACCATACATTATAATGAGACAATATACATCCATATGTTTATATATACCCATATATCACACATTTTCAAATACCTATGCATACGTTCATTTTACATACATACATACACACACACTTATACTACTACACACCTATCTCGTATCCATATATGACAGATATATACACACGCCAGTATACACAACCATGGTAATTTACATAGGGCTAGTATACTATTACATACATCCATATATACGTAGTCACAAACATACGACTAGGCATACTTCCTGGTATACACATGCTTATACATCATCCCGTAGGGGTAATTATAACAATTCTACTATATATAAAACACACTTGTTCATACAATATATATTTATACACACACCTATAACTAACCACATACATATATACGCACGAGTACACGCCAGACATATCAACGTATAAATCACACAATAAATCTGCACACACAGCTATACGTACACTTATTATCATTACACCTAACACGCATATCACTGTACTAGCATACAATTATAATCATGAACAAGTACGACTAAGGTATATATACTCCTACTAACTAGCCAAAACTAAATCAATCATGCTCAGGTATTCCTATAGTAATATAGCTAATCGCTCGCCTAAGTATAAATATACGCTTACTAATCTATACTCAACTACATACATATATTTCACATATTACCGTACATGCGCATGCGACAAGATAGACAATCACACCATACTAAAATACTAAGGGTAAGCACACTCATACATGGGTGGTATGTAGAGATTCGCACACACGAGTCCACACCTACTATCTACATACATGCACCACAACAACACCTCAATCAATGCTAAAGGTCTCACTAAGCAAAACAAGCTCTAAAGTGATAACTAAGCAAGTGTAGGATTTAGAGTTGAACGATGCAACGAACTAATGTTGCGATGGGCAGTTCCGGAGGTGACGTGGATAAGCGGTAGTCTGGTTGGGTGACATAAATTATTTATGAATAATAAAAAATTTAGGAAGATAAGATATGTGTAATAATAATAACGTCGTTATAACTTACGTAAAATAGCGAGCATACGGTAGAAGTTAAAGCGTAAAATATGATTAGTCAAATAATAGGTGAAGAGTATTATGGACATAGTGTTGTAGTGCTTGTTTTGTAAATGTGAATATATTTGTAATATATATATATATATATATATATAGTGAAAAATGGAGAAGAGCTGACAGCGCTGGAAATTTTTCCAGCGCTGTCCGCATTTTGGTCGACCTAAAAGTATTTTTTTTTGAAATTTTTTTTGCAGTAGTTAGATATACGTGTTAGGAAGCTCCCCACAAAATTTCAGCTCGATCCGACACCGTTTGAGCCTCCGTTCATCGATTTCAAAAACGTTACGCAAAACTGTGGACAGATTTGCGTAACGTTTTTGAAATCGATGAACGGAGGCTCAAACGGTGTCGGATCGAGCTGAAATTTTGTGGGGAACTTCCTAACACGTATATCTAACTACTGCAAAAAAAAATTTCAAAAAAAATATTTTTATCTCGTCCAAAATGCGGACATCGCTGGAACAATTTCCAGCGCTGTCAGCATTGGCCCATTAACCTCTATATATATATATATATATATATATATATATATATATATATATATATATATATATATATATATATATATATATATATATATATATATATATATAGAGGTTAATGTGCCAATGCTGACAGCGCTGGAAATTTTTACAGCGCTGTCCGCATTTTGGACGAGATAAAAATATTTTTTTTGAAATTTTTTTTGCAGTAGTTAGATATACGTGTTAGGAAGTTCCCCACAAAATTTCAGCTCGATCCGACACCGTTTGAGCCTCCGTTCATCGATTTCAAAAACGTTACGCAAATCTGTCCACAGTTTTGCGTAACGTTTTTGAAATCGATGAACGGAGGCTCAAACGGTGTCGGATCGAGCTGAAATTTTGTGGGGAGCTTCCTAACACGTATATCTAACTACTGCAAAAAAATTTTCAAAAACAAATACTTTTATCTCGCCCAAAATGCGGACAGCGCTGGAAAAATTTCCAGCGCTGTCAGCTCTTCTCCATTTTTCTCACACACACACACACACACACACACACACACACACACACACACACATATATATATTGAAATATGAAGACAACGATTATAAGACTGACACACAAGATTTTTGAAGTCCTATTTAATTTAGGAAAGTATTTTAACAATATGTATGAATGTCTGTTTTGAAATATGTTAGTAAAAAAAAGGAGATGATATTTTGAACTAGCGAAGTAGGAATAAAGTTTTTAAAAGAAGTTCTTTACATGAGGAAAATAGAGTAGCTAAACGAGGTTATGTGAAATAGAAGTGCGGAAGATATATGTTAGAAAGTCGATATACAATAGTAACTAAAGATCGCGTCAGAAGAGTTTCATAATCAAGATTGGGTTTAAGTCGACTGGAGCGTAGAAGTTCTAAGTAAAAAGTTTTCGAAAGTGTTTTAAACTTAGTGAAGAATTCAATGAAAGAAATATCGAAAATACTTTTTAAAAGACACTGGATCTGCAATGGAGAAGTTCAAGATTAAAGATGGCGGATGTGAATCGAGGGCAAGGAATAGGTTCGACGATCGAAACATAAGTACGACTAAGAAGTAACTCCGATCATTAACGTGGAAGTGTAATGATTAGGGAATAATAAAATCAGGGGAAAATGATCATTGGGGCGATTAAGGTTTAGACTAAGGTTCATCAAAGTACTAGGCTGCGATAGGAAAGCCGAGGTAAGGGTCCGTTGAGGTTCGAGATCGTGATCTTACCTATAAATCTGGGATATCTAACGATTCGAAGTCTACTTCTTGCAGGCGTCTCGGGTTCGACTTGCACGGTGTCGGTCGCTACGTCCGGTTGGGCCCCAGATTCGATAAATCTAAGCGAACGATGAACGGAACTCAAAAATCTAATATGGTCAAAGATGGATGATCAATCGCTAGGGTGACTCCGAGGATGATAATACTAAGTCGTGGCAAGGGTGTCTAACTAACGAGCACGAGCGTCTAACTAACTCTTCCTATTATCCTGGTATTGGGTTTCCTATCACGCTGAGACAGGTTATTCGAGTAATTTTGCATACGAACTAATTCTGGATGTTTTGGCTAATGTAAAGTGTTCTCATTGTTCTGAATTTCGCAGTTGCAGGACCTGCATGGGCCACCACTAAAACCTGTAACGCCCCGCTTCCCAAAAGACACCGGAAGCGAGAGCGTTACGCGGTCCGCTTGAACTAGAGCGGTGAGGCTCGAGTTCAATAAGCGTCTGTGATAAAAACACAGATGAGGTCCTTGCATTTGAGTATCAGAACAATCAGAAAACATTTCAGAAAATAAAGCCACATCCAGAGTTAAAATGTTCGTACACGAAATTAATCAACAAGCCTCAGCATGGCCAAAAAGAACTACAACAAGACACTAATCCTACTACAAGGTACTAAAGCTAAAACTCAAAGTAGTGACGAAAAAGGGGCTCTATTCTTCCGCAGAAAGCGGCTCGGCGTCTACGGTGAACTCTGGCTCTCTAAGTCAGGCGTCACGAACGGATCCTCCGGGTACTCAAGCACTGAATCTGACATACATCCAAAAACATGAATGTATGTCAGCTAGAGGTCTGCAAGAAAGAGTTAGCAACCCAAGACAAGATATATGACATATATGAATTTAAGAAGCAATTAGACATTTTAAAGAGGTGACTGCAGCAATTTAATAATGACAATTTATATTGAAAAGGAAAGTAAACATCCCTAGCATGTAGTTCTAAGTAGTTGCAAGAATTAAAGTAAGGTATTTCTCTGTGAGTTCATTTGCATATCGGTTTTCATGAGACCAAGTTAGCGTTGCAAGTTTCATGTCAAGAGTTCACATCTATCTAGGGTTCTCACCTTTAGGTCATGATGAGAAGGCCGTTCCTCTTACAGGGGTTTACCGTGATTGACGCTAACCCACCGCATGCGGGTGGTGGTCTTGAGGAGAGTACCCTTCATATGTCCAGTGGCCGCTCAACCCTAACCCCACCCCAATTTTGTGCTGGAACACGAGCCAGCCTAGTCGACTCACACGACATCACGAATTCACGATTCCTCCTTCGAGGCACACGATTTTCACGATGTCAATAATTGTTAATCATGTCCAGACTCGCAGGAATTTAATGTTATCAACATTATTACATTATTGTGACAGTTCTACACGGTAAAAGAGGGTTGAACAATTTTAATAGTGATTTCAAATTAATGACGAGCACGAGTTTTCATTGGGTTTGCTACAGAGACTATTTTTTTCTCAATATTGATTAAAATTAAGGTATATCATATGATATACCGTTGGATCCCAAATTTTGTCCTGATTGTCATGGTGTCAGTTTCTTACGTCATTTCACGCCTAATTTTTAAGTTATTCAGCAATACGTGAAAGCGGCGTAAAAGTGCCGAAACTTCGAAAAATCATATCAAATCATATACTTGCCTGCTTTTGACGTTCTTGGTGTCGTTGGAAACGTCTTGACGAATACTACGCTACGGAGGAGAAGGTTCCCTGGTTTGACAAAACGTAAAATCAGAATAGGTATTTTTCGATCAGAACAGATTTACAACAAGTTCCTACGACGTTTAATCACCCGGTTTTATTAAGTTCTCTACTTTACGGTGTGGGTTAAGAGTTTTTAGGGGTAGATCTACTGACCTGAAGTGCAGCGAGGGATCGGATGACGACAACGACAACGGCGACGCGTACGGTCCTGAAACTTTGACGTCCAAGGTTCAAACTCGTCGCGGCAGCGAGTAAATGACGGACAACGGCTGTCAGCGAGCTCTGGGGGCTGTCGACGTTGGATCTGAAGCAAGCTGCGTGTGCACGCGGTCGTATCAGTGTTGTACGTGTGCGTGGTGGCCTGAAGTTGGCGTGAGAGCTCGCAGATGGCAGATCTGCGCGTGGAGTTGCGTGGCAGCGAGGAGATGACGGCTGGCGTGTGTCGTTGCGTGGAGGCCGCGGGCTGCGAGGTGTGTATGGAGGCCGTCGGTGTTTCTGGGTGGATGGTGGCCGTGTAGGGCGAGGGGGCTGCGGATGCGCGGGCTGTGCTTGCGAGGAGGAGTAAGAGGAGGAGGCCGGGGGGCTTGGGGTGCTGCGGGTTTCCGTGAGATGGGGGGAGGCTCGGGTTGCAGCAGCATTGCACGTGGAGGAGCCGCGAGGAGATGAGGAGGGGAGCGCCACACACGCCTGGGCTTTGCGAGAGGTGCTGGCCGTCGGCGAGAGGGTGGAGACGCCGACGTAAGGGTGGAGGCTCCGGGTTTGGGCGGTGGATGAAGGTGGTCGCGTGTGATGTGGAGGAGAAAACCTGGGCGTGGGTTATTATTGCGTGGAGAAAAATAGTGGGTAGGGGCGGATGAGAATGTAGGGATGAGATAAAAAACTCGGGTTTAGTTTAAAGGGCTAGGGAAAAAACCTAGGTTTTAATTTAGGTTGGAGTGTTAGCCCATAGTGTTTCTCTAGGGTCCTTTTAAAAAGAAGTTGCAGGCTCAAAAGTCCCACGTGAACATGTCTCTAGGTGTTTAATATAATCTAGGGTTGTATTTCTTTAGGTTTCATTGCTATATAAAGAAGTTATGTGTGGGGTGTTTGAGAATCACGTGAGATAGCCTGGGGAGATGAGTAGCTTGGAAATTGGCATATTGCTAGCCTAGGGTCTAAAATATACATGACAGTAGGGTTTAAAATAATAAGATGTAGGGTATGGTTGCAAAGGACAACATGTGAAGGGTTCTCTTAGATTTGAGTTTAGCTTTCTCACCCTTTTTTATAAGTCGCACTCTCAAACTGTGTGTGTGCGTGTATTATATAGTTGGGTGCGTGAGTGTTGATTCGGCCTAGGTCCAAGGATCGGCCAGGGGTTAATTTAGGAAGTGATTATATTAGGAAAGGCTAGGAAAATTATTAATAGGATTTGTAATCAATAGGTTTAATTGGGAGAATAAGAGCTAATCAATTTTAGTCATTAGGTTTAATTAGGAAGGTTTTCATTAGGAAGGAGTTTTAAAAAGATTGAAAGTTGACTTTTTGCCTTGCAAAATTTTAAATTAATTAAAGAAGAGATGTTTAAATTTTGAAATTTGAATTTGAAAATTAAACTAATTATTAGAAGAGATAATTTCATGATGGGTTTAATAATAATAATAATAATAATAATAACGTAAAGGGATTAGTAATTGAATACAGGTACGGGGTCTGATAAAGAAAGCTTATTAAACATTTAAAAAGTTTAGATATCGAATTTGAATTTTGAATCAAAAATTAAAACAATCTTTTAAGAAGAGACTTTTAAAATAATTCACTAGAAAGGATAAGAATAATAATAATAAGTTTTGAAAAGAATAGAAATGGATACGGGTTCGGGTCCGTTACGACTTAACTACGGATACGAAGAAGGATATACAACACGAGAGGAAAACGAACTACGTATCGCTAAAACCGTTCGTTACACAATGAATGCATCAGTAGTGCGCGAAAGGGGAAGAAAAGGCCACCGATCAGTTGAAGTGTCAACCGGTCGGTTGAGTTCTTCCCCAAAATGACTCGGGGAGATGACCCGATCGGTTGAGAAGTCAACCGATCGGGTGGCTTTGGCACACAAAACAGAGAGCACTGACGGGTTCACCAGATCGCTGAACCGATCGGGTGAGCTGTTCTTCACTTTAGCTTCTGTCCGGGTCGGATATATGTGCACGAACCGATCGGGTGAGCATGTCCACCCGATCGGTTGAAGCTCCAAAACTTCAAATCCTTCTCTTTGGCCATCGGATCTTTGCCGTATACGCGCTCTTTGGTCCCGACATGCAAGGTTGATTCCAGAAGACACCGAAATGCCGATATTTACATGAAATACAAGCAATACACTCAATAGTCAATATGAACCAAAATGTGATAAATATACTACATGGAATGAGATGAAATGCATGTGAAAGCATGGTAAAGAGCGTGTGCAAAAGGTGAAATATGAACACGCGTCACATATGAGCTCCAAGTCAATGGGAAGAGAGAGAGAGAGAGAGAGAGAGAGAGAGAGAGAGAGAGAGAGAGAGAGAGAGAGAGAGAAGGATCAAACAAAGAAGAAGACACTTGCTCTCAAGGTCACCAAGGAGAAAGAACGTTTGGAAGAAGAGGATGATGGACAAATTGCACTCATGATGAGATAATTCAAGAACTTCCTCCAACGTAAGTCAAAATTCAATAAGCAAAAATTATATAACACTATTATTTGTTTTGGATGCAATATGCCAGGACATAGCATAAAAGATTGTCCACTACAAAGAAGAAGGGAAAGGGAAAGGCAAAAGCAACATCAAAATGGTCAAACCCAAGAAGAAATCATTTGCGGCTTGATGATTCATCTGATGAGTCTTCAATTGAGAGTGAAGAAGATGAGAAGGAAGAAAGAACCTACATGTGCTTTATGGACATTGCTAATAATTATGAAGTAAATTCTGAACATAAGGCCTCTGATGATGATGATGATGTTAATGATGATGTCATGTTTGCTAAATTACTTAATAAGTATGAGTCATTGCTTAGGGAGCATCATAAGTTTAAGAAGATTCAAATTGATTGCATGCCTTATGTAAAAATTGAAAAGATAAAAGAAGAGAACCTAAAATTGATCACTAGAAATAGGTTGCTTAGCAATGAGGTTATTAGCCTTAGTTGCAGGCTCAATGACTTAGATAAGACTTTGACCACCATTAAGACCAGTATGATGACCTATATTGAAATGTGGATAGATTCAATAAGGTTAATGAGACACTAGATGATTTGATTAGTTCTCAGAGACCCTCTAAAGTATATTTGGCCTAGGCTATGATAATACTCATGTTAAGCCTAGAAATGATCATGCTAGGATCCCTAGCTCTAGAAATGGTTTCATCAAAGTTTGGATAGCCAAACGTGAGACAATTCAAATGAAAGATGAGTATGTTTCTAAATTCATGCATGATGTGTATTTTTGTAGAGATTATAGATATGTTTGTGATAGAAAATCTAGTTGCAAATTGTCACGCCCCGCTTCCCAAAATGAAGGGAGTGAGAACGTGACGAAGGTTCGCATGGGTCGGAGCTGTGAAACTTAGACCTAATACGTGTCTGTGAGGTACTCCAGAGATAAACAGGTCCTTGCAGATCAAAATTTCGAAATAACAAAGTACGAAAAAGAAAGATGCATTCATTTTATTAATATGAAATATCCAGAAGTACAAGTCTAAAAAGAATGCCCAGCAGGCTACAACAGCATAAAAGAAACTAATGGTGCAAGAACCCAACCTAGGCAGAAAAGTAAATGGTGCTACGCACCCGAACTAGAAAGCAGAAACCTCTGAAATCAGCAACTGAGAACCTCTAAGTCTGATCCTCTTCTGGATCGTACACTTGGTGAGCAACGAACTCCTGTTCCACGTCCTCTGGCACCGGCTCCTGGTCAACTAGTTCTGGCTCGGTACCTGACGTACAAACGCCAAGAGAAAGTGGTTGTACGTCAGGCGAAGTCTGCAAGTAAAGGTGAGACGACTCCACAGCAAGGTGTATAATAATATTTAAAGACAACATTTTACTGGTTCTATACATTTTAGCGATGCAACAACATGACCTATCTAGACAAGAGCAAAAGTAAGACAACACTGAAAGTAAACGGTACAAGAAGTAGCTGTAGTGTGTGCTAATGGCTACAAGACTGGACTAGACGGGACAAGACAAGAAGTAAAGCGAGTGTCACGAAGGTTCACGCCTTTCAGTCTGTACTGATGAAACGCTCAACCCAAGTACACGGGACAAGACAAGACAAGAATGTGTGTCACTAAGGTTCACGCCTTTCGGTCTGTACCGAGGGAACGCTCAACCCGAGTACACGGGACAAGACAAGACAAGAATGTGTCTCACTAAGGTTCACGCCTTTCGGTTTGTACCGAAAGAACGCTCAACCTAGTACATGGGACAAGACAAGACAAGAAGTGTGTCACTAAGGTTCATGTCTTTCGGTCTGTATCGAGGGAACGCTCAACCTAGTACAGGACTCGAGACAAGACAAGACTGGGGGTAACAAGAGAGATTCACGCCTTTCGGTTTGTGGATGGCCAAACCCTCCAAGCTGAGGGAATGCTCAAACTACATCAACCCCGAGTGCTCAAAACAAGACAATACTGGATTGTACGAGGACCACTCACCCTGCTAGGGGAATGCAAGGTTGTTCTACACGATTCAAACACGAATGACATGACATGAAAAGTTAATAGAGAGTTGAGTTGAGCTGTTATTCTAGGGTGTCCACACGCACGCACACACAGATAAAAACTTAGGGTGTCAGTTGTTGTTGTTGTGCCAATACTTCGTCGTCAAGTCTGGCTGTCGTGGGGGTGTCCCAGACGCTATCATTTCACGTATGGTTCTCTTGTTTGTATTTTAACAGTTTAAGGTTGTCAAAGGCCTAAACGTGGCCAAAACTATACAAGTGGACACACTTTCCTGCGGTGGCGAGCGGGTCGTCTGTCCGGAGCGTCTCGTCGAATCGACACGTCGGCGAGGGTCCGTCTGAAACGAGTCAACGACGATGTCAGGACGCGTTTTTCTTCATTCCTATTAGAGTTCATTTCTAGGTTCAACGGGGCTATCCTAGCAGTCAAAGTCACGTTTTTGTTTTGGTTCAGCGTAATCGACGATCTATCCTATATGCACAGATATCAAGTCCTTTCGTCGATGTCTAAGATTTAGCAACATTTTAAAGGAGCAGAAATGAAATTTAATTATTGTTGACGATTTTCAGATTAGGTTTTTGATTCGCTACAGTATGGGTTCTTACTACACGTTAGGGGGCTAACCTCTTCGGCGTTTGATCTTAGAATGGACGTAGAGTCTGAACGGTGATCGATCTGCGTTGTCAACAACGTCTCGGCCATGGGTAGTGCAGTAAGACATGTCTGGACAGTGAGGTAGAGGCACAAACAGCGAGCAAGCGTCGAGATCTCTCCGGTTGCGGGTAGCGCAACGGATCTACACGGCGGCGGCAATGTCGGGGAAAACACACGAGATCGGCGACGCGGGTGAACTTCTAAGAGCAAAAGAGGCTTTCGGGCATTGAAGGAGGTCGATGGGGGGTTGTGGTGGGTGGCTGACAGCGGCTGCGCACAGCGGTAGGCCGCCGTGAGAAGGCGGAAGGACATATTTGCGATACCGGGTCGCTGTTTTGCATCGCGGAGATGCAGCGACCAGAGGGGGCAAATGAGACTTGTAGAAGATAAGGGGGTCGAGGGGGTTCTGATGGTGGTGGAGTGGTTGCTGGAGATGGCCGGAGGTGGCCGGGCGCCGACGTTGAACGGGAGGGCGCATATCTAACAAAAACAGTCGCTATGGCTGAGTTTCAAGGGGATTTCGAGGAGGGAGAGATGAGAGAAGAGAGGGAGGAGGGTTGCAGATGATAGAGGGGTTCGAGGGGAGTCTGAGGGAGGCAGAGTTGGTCGGAGGGGGTGGCTGGAGGCGGCCGGCCGGCGGTTTTCCGACGGGGTGCTGCTGCCATCAATTTTTCGGCTAAAGGGGGGTTTTCTTGGGGTTTTAAGGGGGAGAGAGCGAGAGAGTAGAGAGAGGAAGGAGGAAGGAGAGGGGGAGGTCGTTGGACTAGAGGGAAGGCCGGTGGCTTGTCGGAGCCTGGAGGAAGAAGAAAGAAGTTAGCGGACTGGGTTGTTCTGCATGAAATGCTAGGGTTCAGCTGTTTGTTGATTTTAAAGAGAAGAGTTTGCTAAAAGCTTGTTAAGGGGGGGGGGTAAGTTAAGTGATGACTAGGAGAGAGGGTGAGTGAGGGGGGTGTGCAAAGTGGGTAAAAGCTAGATGAGAATAGCGGCAGCAATCCCATTCATGATACGTAAAGATCACATTAAGATTTGATTAAGTTTGAATTTGAATTTGGGGTTAGGCTAATTGGGCTTGATTTTAATTAGTGGGTTAGGCCAAGCAAACGATGTCCAAAAATTACGAAAAAAATATCGGGACGACCCTGACGACGAGAGGTTTGGGGGTACATTGGTCAATCATGCGTTCGGTCCACGAAAAACAAACTAAAAAGAAAAAGGTTCGGCATCGAAGTCTAAAGTCACGACGTCTCTCCAATCAAAGCTGATTTGTGGGAGAACGACCCGTGAAATGACATTCACTAAAAATCCCACAAATAACTACTCCTCCACATGATCACAACGACATAACACATCGCATAGTCCGGATCCAAGAAGAGACAAAAATAAACGCACACGAAAGAGTCGTACGCGCAAAAATACTAACGGTCGAGAAGCGGCCGTTACATTCTACCCACCTTAGAAATGATTCCGCCCTCGGAATCTCTTATAATAATAATAATAATAATAATAATATCTATATACACTTATACCCGCAACTTCCATTTTTCGCATAAAGATCGCTAATCCTACAACTTCAACCAACGTTCCACAACAATTCATCATTACTCGTCTTTTCACTGGATAATGCTATGACTAAACTCACATCCTAACACTTAACTATAGACCCATCACTGCCGTTCAAATTTCCAACTCCATGTTCTCATAAAAATAACAATCATCTCATATCATACCACTCCACTAAACATCATCACTCAATAACATCTTTAAATTTCTCAATCTCTTCCCAATATTAATCAATCGCTAAAAAGATGTTCTAGCCAATCACCAATCTAAGGTAAAAATTTTGTCTATCTTATACCACCTTTCACAAATCAACAATCGCCTTGTTCATCATATCGTCCCATAAATTTATCCGCCAAATAATTGAACTATCAAAATCACATCTTATCCTTAGCACTATATCTAATCCCAACCAATATTAAATCCGTCTACTCATCATCCATTCGTCACTATAAATCATGTTATACCTTCATAGCTATTCTTATCTGCTACCCGTCTAAATCTCAAATCTATGATGTACTCTACCTCTTGCGTACAATTTCATTCACCAAGAATTTTCTATGAATCCGCTACTCATGGGTATCATCCGAATATCAAATATATGTTCTAAACTCATCATTCTATTTATTTTTTTCAATTCAAAAAAATGGGGTAATCGAAATTTTTCTGTGTTCGACAAATTCTACTAATCATAATTCCACTAATCCCAAATATCTAGCTACACTTATCCATAAATATAATCACATAATAATAATAGCCAGCTCAAACAATATGACAATAATGAGATTAACACTTCCGAAGTGGGAAAGAAAAGAAGAGAATGTTAAAAACAATAACAATTTTTTTTAAAAAAACATGTGGGAAAACGGGTGAAGTTGTTGTACTAGATGGGGGAAAGATAGTGGGTTATGAACTTGTTGGATTAGTCTCGAAACATTAAAGATTTGATTTTTTTTAAAAAAAACATCGATTTCAATCACATGCACACAAAATGAGCTATATTATAATATGAAAGACTAAAACTATGGAGTTACCTGCATTGACGCCATCCACTGCTGTCATGGCATATGCTCCATGGACAACAGCTCCTCTCTGAGTAGGGACATGTGCTCTACTCTGCAGTGGGCTGGAGCTCTGCCCTCCACATGGCGATACCTCGGGCAATCTCTAGTGAAGTGTGTGGCGGCTCCACACGCCAGACACAAACCCAGCCTCTTCTGCAATCATTCTGACGATGGCCTAGCTTACCACAGAAAAGACATCGCTCTCTGGCCTGGCTCTGTGCAGGTGCTCCTGGCCTCTTGAAAGGCACTGACTGAACTGGTCCCACTGTAGACCTAGCAGAAGGCCTATGCTGCTCCATCGGTCACTTTCCTCCATCATTAGAAGGATCAGGTAGACGCACCATGATCTCATGATTCCTGGCGGCATTCAGCACAGCTCCCATGGTCGAAAAGTCTGCCGAGGACATGGAAGCCTGAATCTTCGGGTGCAATCCCTGACGAAACCGATCAGCTCGGTTCTCTTCCTTCTTCACCATATGAGAGGCAAAACGACTAAGCATCTCGAACTCGGCCTCGTACTCATCAACCGTCATATTCCCCTGCTTCAGATTCACAAATCGGTTCAAAAGCTCCCTCTTTGCAGCCTTGGGAAAAAACTTCTCTCGGAACATGGACTTGAAAGTCTTCCACTCGACTGGCTTCTCTAGGCGCCTCTCTTCAACGCGCCACCAGTGCCTAGCATTCTCGGTCAACTGCATCTTGACTACCTCAACTTTGGTATCCTCAGGAATCTTTGCAGCTACCAGCTTCTCTTCTGTGCTCTGAATCCACTCGTCAGCACCTGGTGATCCTTCCTTCCCAGAAAATGTCTTCGGCTGCAACTCATTGAACTACTTCACCCCAGGAGCAGCTCTTGGGGCAGGTGGCAGCGGCGGAGCCTGGACGGCTCGGGCAGCCTGATGGGACTGCTAAACCAATTGATTCTGAACGTCCAGCATCTCTCTCATGAGGCCCAGAAACTGACAAAATTCACTGCCCTGGTCTCCCGGAGCTCCATCAGTTGAGCTCCCGGCTCAGGTATTGCGTCTTCCTGCCATCCTATTGACAAGAAAAACCCAAATTAGTCTTGTACATGATAATCTAGATATAAGATGAATGCGGTACTTTTATCGTTCTGAATTTTTTGCACGACCTACATGGGCCACCACTAAAACCTGTCACGCCCCGCTTCCCAAAATGAAGGAAGCGAGAACATGAAGAAGGTCCACATGGGTCGGAGCTGTGAAACTCAGACCCAATAAGCGTCTGTGAGGTACTCCAGAGATAAACATGTCATTACAAATTTAAAATTTCGAAACAACAAAGTACGGAAAAGAAAGATGCATTCATTTTATTAATATGAAATATCCAAAAGTACAAGTCTAAAAAGAATGCCCAGCAGGCTACAACAGCATAAAAGAAACTAATGGTGCAAGCACCCAACCTAGGCAGAAAAGTAAACGGTGCTACGCACCTGAATTAGAAAGCAGAAACCTCTGAAATCAGCAACTGAGAACCTCTAAGTCTGATCCTCGTCTGGATCGTACACCTGGTCAGCAACTAACTACTGCTCCACGACCTCTGGCACCGGCTCCTGGTCAACTAGTTCTGGCTCGGTACCTCACGTACAAACACCAAGAGAAAGTGGTTGTATGTCAGGCGAAGTCTGCAAGTAAAGGTGAGACGACTCCACAGCAAGGTGTATAATAATATTTAAAGACAACATTTTACTGGTTCTATACATTTTAGCCATGCAACAACATGACCTATCTAGACAAGAGCAAAAGTAAGACAACACTAAAAGTAAACGGTACAAGAAGTAGCCTAGTGTGTGCTATTGGCTACAAGAATGGACTAGACGGGACAAGACAAGAAGTAAAGCGAGTGTCACGAAGGTTCATGCCTTTCGATCTGTACTGAGGGAACGCTCAACCCAAGTACACGGGACAAGCCAAGCCAAGAATGTGTGTTACTAAGGTTCACACCTCTCGGACTGTACCGAGGGAACGCTCAACCCGAGTACACGGGACAAGACAAGACAAGAATGTGTGTCACTAAGGTTCATGGATTTCGGTCTATACCGAGGGAACACTCAACCTAGTACACAGGACAAGACAAGACAAGAAGTGTGTCACTAAGGTTCACGCCTTTCGGTCTGTACCGAGGGAACGCTCAACCTAGTACACGACTCGAGACAAGACAAGACTGGGGGTGACAAGAGAGATTGACGCCTTTCGGTTTGTGGGTGGCCAAACCCTCCAAGCCAAGGGAACGATCAAACTACCTCCACCCCCGAGTGCTCAAAACAAGACAATACTGGATTGTACGATGACCACTCACCCTGCTAGGTGAATGCAAGGTTGTTCTACACGATTCAAACACGAATGACATGACATGACAAGTTAAGAGAGAGTTGAGTTGAGCTGTTATTCTAGGGTGTCCACACGCACGCACACACAAATAAAAACCTAGGGTGTCAGTTGTTTTTGTTGTGCCAATACTTTGTCGTCAAGTCTGGCTGTCGTGAGGTGTCCCAGACGTTATCATTTCACGTCTGGTTCTCTTGTTTGTATTTTAACAGTTTAAGTTTGTCAAAGGCCTAAACGTGGCCAAAACTGTACAAGTGGGCACACTTGCCTGCGGTGGCGAGTGGGTCGTCTGTCTGGAGCGTCTCGTCGAAGCGGCACGTCGGCGAGGGTCCATCTGAAACGAGTCAACGGCGATGTCAGGAAGCATTTTTCATCATTCCTATTAGAGTTCATTTCTAGGTTCAACGGGGCTATCCTAGCAGTCAAAGTCACGTTTTTGTTTTGGTTCAGCCTAATCGACGATCTATCCTATGTGCACAGATATCAAGTCCTTTCGTCGATGTCTAAGATTTAGCAACATTTTAAAGGAGAAAAAATGAAATTTAATTATTGTTAACGATTTTTAGATTAGGTTTTTGATTCGCTACAGTGTGGGTTCTTACTACACATTAGGGGGCTAACTTCTTCGACGTTTGATCGTAGAATGGACGTAGAGTCTGAACGACGATCGATCTGCGTCGTCAACAACGTCTCAGCTGTGGGTAGTGCAGCGAGACACGTCCGAACAACGAGATGGAGGCACAAACAGTGAGCAAGTATCGAGATCTCTCTGGTTGCGGGTAGCGCAACGGATCTACACGGCGACTGCAACGTCGGGGGAAAAAACGCGAGATCGGTGACGTGCGTGAACTCCTAAGAGCAAAGGGGGCTGCCGGGGATTGAAGGAGGTTGATGGGTGGTTGTTCGGCCTGGTGGGTGGATGACGATGGCTACGCACGATGGTGGGCAGCTGTGAGAAGGCGGAAGGACAGATTTGCGATACCGGGTAGCTGTTTTACGTCGCAGCAGAGATGCGGCGATCAGAGGGAGCAAAGTAGACTTGCAGTAGATAAAGGGGGTCGAGGGGGATCTGATGGTGGTGGAGTGGTCACCGGAGATGGCCAGAGGTGGCCGGGCGCCGGTGTTGAACGGTAGGGCGTAGATCTGTCAAAAACAGCTGCTAGGGCTGAGTTTCAAGGGGATTTCGAGGAGGGAGAGATGAGAGAAGAGAGGGAGAAGGGTTACAGATGACAGAGGGGTTCGAGGGGAGTCCGAGGGAGGCGGAGTTGGCTGGAGGGGGTGGCCGGCGGTTTTTCGGCGGGGTGCTGCTGCTGTCAATTTTTCGGCCAAAGGGGGGTTTCTTGGGGTTTTAAGGGGGAGAGAGAGTAGAGAGAGGAAGGAGGAAGGAGAGGGGGAGGTCACCGGGCTATAGGGGAGGCCGGTGGCTCGTCGGAGCCCGGAGGAAGAAGCAAGAAGTCGGCGGCCTGGGTTGTTCTGCGTGAAATGCTAGGGTTCGGTTGTTTGTTGATTTTAAAGAGAAGAGTTTGCTAAAAGCTTGTGAAAGGGGGGTTATAAGTTAAGTGATGACTAGGAGAGAGGGTGAGTGAGGGGGTGTGCAAAGTAGGTAAAAGCTAGATGAGAATAGCGGCAGCAATCCCATTCATGATACGTAAAGATCGCATTAAGATTTGATTAAGTTTGAATTTGAATTTGGGGTTAGGCTAATTGGGCTTGATTTTAATTAGTGGGTTAGGCCAAGCAAACGGTGTTCGAAAATTACGAAAAAAATATCGAGACGACCGTGACGACGAGAGGTTCGGGGGTACGGTGGTCAATCACGCGTTCGGTCCATGGAAAATGAACTAAAAATAAAAAGGTTCGGCGTCGAAGTCTAAAGTCACGACGTCTCTCCAATCAAAGCTAATTTGTGGGAGAACGACCCGTGAAATGACGTTCACTAAAAATCCCACAAATAACTACTCCTCCACATGATCACAACGACATAACACATCGCATAGGCCGGATCCAAGAAGAGAAAAAAATAAATACACACACGAAAGAGTCGTACGCGCAAAAATACTAACGATCCAGAAGCGGCCGTTACACAAATGGGTTTGGTTCCTTATTAAGTGATATCTCTACTTCGTGACTAATCCTATTGACCCGAAAGTTAAGGATACCAAGATATTTTTTTTGATTTTCAAGTACTCAATTTTGATGGGATTAGTAGCTAGCTATATATGGATTTCAAAGAATATGCATGGTTTAAGGAGGAGATCCACTTGCTAGGATGCAAATCTGCAGGGGAAGCAAATCTATTTTGGTAATATCATATTTCAACACATTGTATTAATATCCTTTTTTCATGTAGTAAAAGTCTTTCATTACATACATGAAAACCCCCATTGTTAGAACCGTGCTTCGATATTGAGTCGCATACTCTTTCCACTCATGATTGCATTTATTTATGGGGAGACATATGCATAAGGGGATATTTTTATTTAATAATAACAAAAGAGGGGAAGAAAACATGTTAACACCTTTTTAATGATAACAAAAGGGGAGAAGTATAGATAGATGCGCATGCATAATTAATTTTTGCTACACTTAATATTCTAACAATTTGTGTTGCAGGATGAGTGAGTGAGTGAGTGAATGAGTGAGTATGTGTGTCATCATCAAAAAGGGGAAGAATGTTGAGATGTTGAGTCTCTCCCATGTAGTTTTGATGAGTGTCATCTCACATCTATGAGTGCAAGAATAATAAAGGCAAATCAATAGATACTCAAAGCTAGGAGTGAGTCAACAAAGCTAAATATCAAAGGAAGCTAGACGAGGAACTTGGATTATGAAGCTTGCATTAAGGGACTTCTGTGTAAAAGATTTATATTTTTTGATGTAATTATTTAATTATCATCGCAGCTTGTTAAAGTCATGCTTGAAGCTCTCTCTCACTCTCACTTAGGATAAGTTTTTAAACTCATAAAATAAGTTTGAAAATATTTCAATTTTTTTTAAACAATGTGACACACCTCCTACGATACATTTCAATGTATCAGAGGGGGAGTCAACTCCATTTGTGATGGGGTCGACTCTAAGAGGCTATAGAGCTTCTGAGCTTATCGGACACTGGCTGAGAGTCAACTCCTTCACACAAGAGAGTCGACTCCCTTTTGTATAGGAGTCGACTCTCGACCTCTCAACGGTCTAATTTGACTGTTTCCTTGATTGACGCGATTGTGTCTTTTTCCATCTGTTGGGAGATGATTTTGTGGAGCTATTTTCTATAGAATTCATCTCTATATATTGAAGAATGGTGTATGGGTTATTAACAAGATTTTGATCTATATTTTTTAAAAGAAAAAGGCTTTCAATCTAAAAGTTTTTTAATCCCGTCTTGGCCAAAAATTTCCAAAATATTTACATTCTTCTTTGGCCTAAAACTCTTGATGTTCAAATCTATATTTCTTATTTGTAGAGATCAAGTTCTTCTTCCTATAGCAGCACATCTTCACACGAGCTTCAAAGCATCGGCTATAGGTATTTGTATCTTCATGCTTTGTAAGTATTCTCTCATTTGTATTGTATGAGAGAGAAATCCTCATTGTAGGTGAGGTGTCGAGAAATTCTTGTTGTAGGCAAGGTGTGTTCAAAATCCTCTTGTGATAGAGGTGTGTTGAAAGTCCTCTTGGATGAAGAGGCAAGTGTACTATTTGTTGAAATAGTGAATTAAAGCCCAATGGAGTTTTGGGGACTGGATTAACCCTGGAGGGGTGAACCAGGATAAATTGGTGTGTTTGTGATTGTGACATTGTCTCTTGTTTCTTACTTGCATTTCATATTCTGTTGCTTATATATATTTTTTGCAAGGTAGACTAGTTGATTAAGATAAAATTTGGTAATACTAATTTTGATCTTAGAGAGAAATTTCTATAGAAGTACTTCTTTACATAAACAATATTCATCCCCCTCTAATGTTTCTCTTTGCCATCACATGATCCCAACATATTCCACTTGTCAATTAGTCATAAGCCATACGCCAGACATTTCACATCTTAACACATTTGGTTGTGCAGTGTAGGTACTGTAGCACCACCGCAAAGAATTAAAATGGGTCCATACTGTTATTGGGTATTTATGTTGGATTTGATTCACAGTCTAGTCTATTATTAGGTTCCTTAAAACTTTGACTGGTGATCTTTACCATGCGACTCACATATTGTCATTTTGATGAAACAATGTTCCCTTCTCTTAGGATGCCAAAAGCTTCCATGGATGGAAAGCCAAAAATTGTAGAGATTTTCTCATAGAATGATAAAAGTTTATTACATTTAGACCCAAGAACTTCTAAACGTGAAAATAAAATGCAACATTTGATCCATTTACAAGCTATTGCAAATAAAAATCCTAATGCATTTAATGAGACTGTCAAAATCACAAAGTCTCATATCCCAGCTGCAAATATTTCAGTAAGGATAGATGTTCCCCTAGAACAAAATGACATGGATTAAAATGGCCCACGCCTGAAGCGTGGTCGACCGATGGGATCTAAGGACTCTGTTCCTCGAAAAAGAAGGGGGATGAATGAAAAATCTACTCTAGAAGAGCTCATCGATCTTTCTCGAGGAAAACAAAGTGTCCCTAAAGTGGCACCAAATTCTATTCAAGGAGAGCATATTGCCCCTGAATTGACACAAACCCCATGAAATGATCACTATCTCTAGGAATTATGAAAATTCCATAAATTATTGTAATATGATGTGGGTTCAAAATAAGATGACCATCGATGATGCATTTGTTTTCCTAGTAGCTCATGAGATTATAAATGATGATTATAAATCTCGGTCTATAACCTAATGTCGTCAAAGATATGATTTGCCGAAATGGGAGGAAGCATGAATTGACTTCCTTTGCCAAACGTGAAGTTTTTCGGCCTACAAAAAATAAAATCCATGAGAATGTAAAACCTATTGGTTTCAAATGGGTATTTGCCCAAAACGAAATGAGAAAAACGAGATTATGAGGTATAAAGCCCGACTCGTAGCCCTAGGTTTCTCTCAACAACCTGGGATTAATTATGATGAAACGTATTCACCTGTGATGGATACGATTATCTTTTGTTTTCTCATAAGTTGGGTAAACTAAGAAAATTTAGAAATGCGTCTTATGGATTGTGATGGCATACTTATATGGTTCATTAGATTTCGATATCTATATGAAAATTCCTGAGGGATTCAAAATGCCTAAAGCATACACTCCCTGCAACCTATACTCAATATAGTTGCAAGGATCATTTTATGGGTTAAATTAATCTGGCCGCATGTTGTATCAACACTTAAGTGATTATATTATTAAAGAAGGTTACATGAATGATCCCATCTACCCATGCATGTTTATTAAGAAATCTAAAATCGGATTTGCTATTATAGCAGTTTATGTTGACAATATGAATTTGATCGTAACTCCTAAAGAGTTGTCTAATATTGCTTAGTATTTGAAAAGAGAGTTTGAGTTTAAATATTTGGGTAAAACCAAATTATTTCTTGGTCTAGAACTTGAGCACAAAGTAAATGGAATACTTGTTCATCAATCAGTATATTATGGAAGACTGCTTAAACATTTTATTATGGACAAGGCTCATTCTTGGAGCACCCCTATTGTTGTAAGGTCTATTGATTCCCAAAACGACCCATTTCGTCCAAAAGAGCCTGATGATGATATTCTTGGTACTGAAGTCCATACCTCAATGCTATCGGGGGATTGATGTACTTGGCACAGTGCACAAGACCTGATATAGCCTTCGTAGTAAATTTATTGGCACGTTTTAGTTCAGAGCCAACTCGGAGACATTGGAATGGAATTAAACATATCTTTCGTTATCTTCAAGGGACAATAGATTTGAGGTTATTCTATACTGTGTAGACTACTAACAATGGCTTAGTAGGATTAACTGATGTGGGATAAAATCTGATCATCACAAAGCTCGTTCTCAAACCGGTAACCTAGTTTGCTAAACAACCATTTCTTGGCGTTATACTAAGCAAACGCTAGTAGCCACAACTTCCAACCACTCAAAAATTATTTCTCTTTACGAGGCCAGAAGAGTGTGTTTGGTTAAGATCTGTTTAAGCACATATCCAAAATTCGTGTGTATTGAAACTAGTTGATGATTCTCTCACTATAATTTATGAGGGCAATGCTGCTTGCATTGCACAAGTTAGGTGAGGATATATTAATGGTGATAAGACCAAACATATATCGCCGAAATTTTTCCATACTTATTTACTCCAAGTTAGTCGACAAGTTGATGTTAAACAAATTCGCTCCTTAAACAATCTTACAGATCTATTCACCAAGTCTTTGCCAACATCAATATTTGATAAACTAGTTTATGGCATTGGTATGCGATGATCCAATAAGATGCAAGACTGAATTCCCCAAAAGGTAAAAGTGTTTGAATGCCCTGGAGGTGGTAGTTTTTTTTCAGGGGGAGCGGTTATGGACTTGTTTGTTATGTATTCTTTTTTTCCATTTGTTTGGTTTTTATCCTACTGGATTTTCCAACGTACAGTTTTTACTGAAGCACAATTAGGATGTCCAATGTTTAACCATCTGCATGGTGTTTCGTCTAAGAGGGATTGTTATGAAATGTATGGACTTGCACACATTCATTTGATGGTATAAAGAGGAATTTGTAGAGACTGTCATACTTATAGCCACTAAACCATTGTTTAATAGAAATGTTACAAGGAGATGAAGTGACCATTGTTTAATGGGTATCTTACATGGATATGACGAGTTTTTATCTACCCGCACATATGAGATTGTAGTCTAAATAGAGTTTCTCTAACTCACTTGTAAACACATCAAGATTGTTCTCTACATAAATGATATTCTCTTATCATCTTCCACATATTCTTGTTCTTGTTAGTTTCCTTATTACAATTGTTTTTAGTTCTTCATTGTTCCACAAAAGTTTGATTATTATATAATGCCCATAACATTTGGTGTGAATATACCTAACATCATGGCTTATCCATTATTTGGTGAAATAAATCTAAGCCCCTCCATTTTAAACCGTAAGGGCCGACAGAGAAAACAAATCCCGGTGACAAATTTGGGGACTCATAATTTTAATCATATTCCCAATGGGAGATACAGATGCCATTGTCGCATCATAAACCTGAGCAGTGATGGATAGGGTTCAGACCTTAAATGAGCTAAGTAAAAGACTATATAGGATAGGGCTGTTATTTGCACCGCGTTGGTTTATGAATACACCGCATAATGTAATATTTATGAATACACCGCTTTACTGAAAAATAGTTTGCAGAAAATGTGCGAATGGATTGTTCCAGAAATCGCTGAATCTGTGTTCTAAGTGGATTAACGCTAATAGTTGAAAAGAATATTAAAAAAAAGAGTTACTCATCAAGAGTGCACCGAACATATGTTTACAATTGGACATCATCAAACGCGTAGATAAACTGGAAATATTTTGAACAAGTTTGCTATAAGGTAGGAGCTGGGTACTTCCAATTATTGGGCTAAAGGGAAATATGTTGCTGTTGTGCATGAAAGTTTGTTGGAAATGACCAACAATATTCCTTGTTCCATTCACCGTGTGATATAACAACAAGCTCGTGCATGTGCACTTGCTCAGTTATTTGTCTCTTTGTTGGTGTCATGATGATCGATATGAACTCATTGATCTCTTCCAATGTCGTCTCCATGCGTGATGACGATATCCCCTACCGATGGCACCCCACAGAAGATGAGCCAAAATATATTGCAGGAGAAGCGGTGTATTCATAAAAATTACATTAGGGTTTAGGTATTCTAACAAGATTTGTATTAAGTGTCCTTGTGTGCCTTGATTGGAAATCCGACTGTGGTCCGAATTGCTTGGTGGCCAAGCATCCAATAAATCTATAAATTGGGGTCTAAGGCTCCTCCCTAATCAAACTAATTATCACCATTTATTTCAAGAAAGCATCCATCTTGAGAGGATTCCTCTTCCATCTGCTCAAGAGAAGTTCTGTAGCCGTCATGCCAAGGAAGATTGGTGAAAATTCAATCTATGATTGCCATCTGTTATTCAGAAAAAGGATTGCGGCTTACAAATCATGGAAGGTCTGAATAAGGTTCTTCCTGGCATTTTATCTTGCTTTCGCCTTATTACCTAATTCTTGTTGTATACATGATTTGTAAGGGATCCAAATCGGTTAAATGAGGACCAATAGTATGCTTCTATATGTTACCAAAGCTTATTCTCCTAATTTGTATGCTTGTGTTCTTGATATACATCTTCCATTGACTCACTGATCATGCGAAATAAAATAAAATTTGAATTTTAGAAAATTTTAATCAATTTATGCATGAATTATTGTTGACCTATGTCATATTTGATTAATTATTGCTTTGGATGTATTATTCCGTGGAATAAGTTATGTGTTTATGATATTTATTTATCCACTGTTTGTGATTAAAACCTAAATCTAGAATTTTGGATCAAAATTTAATTTTCTCCTCAATATTCTAAAGGGTTATTTAGTACCGGCATCCTATGGTTTCGCCGTATTTAGTAACACCCCCCTAATGTATTCAATATTAGTGAGACCCCCTGATGTATCTAATTTAGACTCCCCCGCCCCTGTTAATTTGGAGTCCAAATTTCGCCCATGTTAATTTGGAGTCCAAATTTTGCACGGAGGTTAACGGGGCATGGGGTCTCCCTAATATTGAATACATCAGGGGGGGTGTTACTAAATACGGAGAAACCATATGGTGTCGGCACTAAATAACTCATATTCTAAATGTTTCTAAATCCCTAAAAACCTTTAAACTAGAATCAAAATTGGTGGGGTCCCCTTCCTCGAGCCCCCCGTGGGCCGAGATGGCTGTCGCCTCATGTACACACGAGCGCACGAGCTGTGTGCAAACACATGCTTATGGTGCGGGGAGTCACATGCCTTGCGCGATCCCCCGCCTGCTGCACAGTGTATGGATGCAAATGAATTCAAATCACCTGAATCAGGTCCGCATTTGTATCCTTTCAAATACATGTACATATATCTAAATTTCCTATCTGATCAGATTAGAATACAAATTCGGATAGGTTTTTTTGATAAGGATATGGATATCTAATATGCCGATATTATACTATACTCATGACTCATTTGTACTTGATCACCTTCATCCGCGATCAAACATCCATCTATATTTGACACTTAATTAGTCCAAACTGATAATATAGTATATATAGCCGCAACCGATAATATAACATAACTACTACGTATTGTATGCATTTTATCCATACATCTACATCTGATATGCATTATTTGGAGAAAATATGGTCATTTATCTGTATATGATCCATATTCAATAGATATTTTGTATCTATTTTAAGGATACATATGTTGTTTTTTGTGATTCAAATCCCATGGTGAAGGTTTCCCAGGTGACTCGGTCAAGTAGCCCTCTACTCGACCGAGCAGCAGCAGCACAGCAGAGACCGAGCAGATAGAGAATTTGGGGAAGTTTTCCCTTTGGCTCGGGTGACTCCTACTCGGTCGAGTAGGAGGCTACTCGGTCGAGCAGCTGGAAGGCTCTGTTTGCCCGAGCAGCCCGAGGGCTTGTCGTTTGAAGGGGAATACTGACACTCGGGCTGAGTAGTTATGCTACTTGACTGAGTCAACTCGACTCCACCCAGCGACTATTTTAAAGCATGTCAGCTCGACCGAACAGGCCGAGCTCACGGTCGACTCGGGCCGAGTCTGCGCGGGCCCATGCGTGAAAATGAGCGGGCAGGATGCGTTTTCTCCTATTGTTTTGGGTTTCTACTTAAACCTAACTATTTTTTTAGATTAGGTTGAAGCCTCTTTTAGATTGAGAGATTTTTGGAGAGCCTCTTGCTACCTCATTGTAGATTGGAGAGAGTTTTAGGGTTTGTATTCTTGAGAGAAAGGTTTGGTTTTTCCTTCTTTTCTTCTTTCATTGATTCTTCCTCTTGGGTGGATTCGTGAGGGCTTGTTTCGTTTGACAAGTTATTACTCACGCATGAGGAAGCGAATTTGTAACCCTAATTGTTTGGATCTCTCTACTAGTGGAATCGTTTCGGATCGGATTGCTGGATGTAGGTTGTTTACAACCGAACCAGGGTAAATTCTCTTGTGTCTGCGATTGATTTATTTGTTGCTGTGATTCGTTTACTTCTTTCTATTGCAAGGTCATTTGGGAATTTTGTTGGGTCATTGAGATTAGATTTTTGCAAGCTCTATATTCCTGATCAGTTTATTAGGGTTGGTTTCCGCATTGATCCCAAGGCGATTTGGATTTTATCCCAACACGTGGTATCAGAGCTTGTGGTTTTATTGTAAAGGAAGTTAGCGGCAAAGGAAAGATGGGTTCTTTAGCAACATTGAACATTGAGAAGTTCACCGGCCGTAATAATTTTCGGATTTGCCATACGAAGGTAAAGAATGTTCTTATGCAGACGGGGTGTTACCAGATCATATTCGATGTCTCGAATATCGATAAGGATGTGACTGCATCCGCTACGGCGGAGATGGAGAGGAAGGCATATAACTCGATTCAGTTGTCATTATCAGATAATGTTCTGAGGGAAGTCCTGGATGAGGCGACGACATCTGATATATGGAAGAAGCTTGAGGGACTATATATGAAGAAATCCTTCACGAGTCGCATATATTTGCTTCAGCAGCTGTATACTCTCAAGATGAAGCCTGGTTCAGCGGTGAAGGATCATATTGATGAGTTGAATATGATTGTGCTAGAGTTGCGTGGTATGGATGTGAAGATTGAAGATGAGCAGCAAGCAGTTATCTTGTTGTGCTCATTTCTTGAAGAGTATAATCAGTTTGTTCGATCGATGATTTACAACCGGACTACTCTCACCGTGGAAGAGGTGAAAGCGGCGCTTCACACGGAGCAACTATATGTTGGGGGATATGCCCTCAGATCATTTGTATTTGATGCAAATGAAAATTTAAGCTTAGATATGGACTATTTTGCATATGATGCAAACTGAGTTAAATGTATCGTAAATTGTTTACGACAATATTTAATAAAATAAACGTGTTGAAAAGGTTACCTAGATGACGGGATCATCCCACTCTAAACGCAGGTTCAAACCACGTCAAAAACGGAGTCCAAATGCACAAGTTATAGCCAAAACAAGTCAGCCCAAATTGTTGGGCTAAACCCAGCGAAAATGGAGGCCCACCAAGCCTGAATTTTCTGGTTAGGGTTTTTTAAAACCCAGGATTTTTTCACGTCTGGATTTTCCATCTTTAAATGGTTTTGGCTAACTTTGGACGATCAATTGGAGGGTCAAACAGACTCCGATTGACTCGCCGTTTTTTCCTATGCGTTCACCGTTGAACGCCCTTTGATTTGGTAGGTTGTACCAAGATTGAAGCTCAACGGTGAGGGAGTTAAAATTCATGGAAGTTTAGCCTTTGTGAAAGGCAAACTAAATTGAATTTATTACCTCCGTTTAATAGTCCCACATCAGTTGTGGAGAAAAGGGGAGAGTCAGCCGCCTATATAAATTGGGGCATCCCCCTTCCTCCAAACTCGTCCCAAGCTCCAGATCTGAGTGACTCCCGTAAATGTTGGAGCACGCTCAGATCGAGGCTTAAATTAATATTCTTCTTCTCCCTATATTTCTGCCTTACTCATGAGGGCTCTAGCAAAGCCGCGAAGGAGTTCGGATTCGGATCCGAAATCTTGGTGAAGGCTTTCACTCGCGTGAAACTTTCTTCGGCGCATGGTTGGCTCGGCGACACGAGGATTGCTCACCTCGGGATGCGGAGCGGTTCGGGGAGCGGCTCGACGTAGGACGGGGAGCGGCTCAGAAGACGGTGCGGAACATCTTGCTCGCCCCAGGGTTGAGATTCCGGGTATGTTTAGAAGCTTTCGTTTTAATTATTCGCAGTAGTTTAGATCCCTCTTGGGGTGGTCAGATCCACCCCAAGTTGGCAGAGATCCTGGCTAAGAGGGTCTGGTTCCTTAGGGTTGCATGTTAATTAGATTAACATAAGCTTTTTGCTGCGCATTTTATGTCTTTGTTCCGTCCGACTTAAGACGTGAATAGATTTTTTGTGCCCTAAGGGTCCTAAAAAACCCTTCAGTAGTATCAGAGCCATCTCTGTATGCTGATCTAGGACTGCGATTAGTTAATTGAAATGCTTTTAAAATACTTTTAAAATGTTTTAAAGTTATGAGATAATTTTTTAAAATGTTTTAGATGACTTTTAAAATGTTTTTTTAAATTTATGCGATAAGTTTAAAATGATTTGAGATGTTTAAAATTTTATATGATAAATTTTGTTACGACCTAAGGGTCGTAGGAGTCAGACTCCCGCCCGGATCCGCTAACATACCCCATTAACTCACCATATCACAAAAGGACCGCCGCCCCGAAAGTCCGGGGCATCACGGAGTCAGGCGCGCCTTGCAGCGTTTCCCGAACCGGTCGAGGCGAACAACCGCAGCCACCCGACCCACCGGGGTAGGGCGCTTGGGGACGCTTGGGTAGCTAGGCCAGGCCTATTGACGGGCGCGGACGTACCCTTCCGTACCAGCGGGCCATACCCCGTGACCGACCGAGGGGCGCGGCCGGGCCGGACAACCCCCATCGGGACGGCCCGCCCGACCCCCGCAAACCGCGGCACCTAGGGTGACACAGCCCGGCCTTTAGTTCGTCGCTAACGACAAAAGCCTAGGATAAGGACACGACTGACACATACGTCACCCGACCGTCTGACAAAGCACCCCCTGGCGGCTGAGCCATCTGACAGTTAATGCTTTCAGCTCTGACACCCCGACAAAAGCCCCCCCCGGCCGTCACGCCGCCTGACGAAAGCAGGTCTGGTAACCCGAGTCCCGACGCCCTTGTCTGGAGCTGCCACTGACACACGCGCCGGCTCAGCATGCCTAGTCATCACCCGTCAGGTATAAATACCCTCATTCTTCTTACGGAAAGGGGGTTGGAGAATTCCCCCATTATTCTATTATTCACACACGAGAGCTAAGGTCTTCCACATCTTTGCTCTCCCACCAAAAGCTCGTCACGGGCGGCGGACACACAGGGAGTCCGGCCGTCGTGTCTAGC